>APFE030784006.1:47498-82671 GCA_000404065.3 Pinus taeda | reverse complement strand
ATTTGCATGCAGGACTTCAGTTAGAACTCAAGTGAGTTGAGTTTAGTGGACTGGAGGTGCAGTTGATGGAGTTGTGTTCAGTTCAGCTTTGTTAAACTGGTTGTATTTATTCTAACTGGCGAATGGACTAGAGATGAGTTGGGTGAATTAGTTATTAATTAATTCACAAGTTATTAACTCATAATACAACTAATGAATACATCAGTTAACTCAGTTGCATGTCAGTGCATGTTCAGTTCAGCAGGGACAGGTGTTAGAGAATCAGATTGCTATCAGTGGTGACTATAGTTGTGCACCAGATCTTGCACAAATCAGGGGATTGAGTATGCCAATGAGTTTGCCCACATTGTAGCTTGTTCTCACGTGATTTAGCCAAGGAAAGACGTGGCTGCCTTTGAATTATCACCGGTTCTTGTGCAGGTTATTGAGCAGCGGAGGCAGGCAAGCAGCGGAAGAGATTTGAGCCAGTGATTGATTCAGATCTGAGCTGTATTTTGTGTAACAGGTGGAGCTGGTACTGGATTGCTTGTGATAAGCATTGTACTTTGTAATGTTACATGACTCAATCATTAATATACAGATAGTTGGGGGTTTTAGCGAGATGCTTTCCCCGGGATACATACTGTGTTAATGTGTGAATGCTCTTGATGTTTTATTGTTATTGATGCTGCTATATTGATGATCAACGTAGAGGAGCTTATGTATTGTGTATGTTTTCCGCAATAGTACATGATCAGGATAATCTCTGTTGAATATGTGTTAAATTGTTCAAAATTTCTACATGAGGAACCTGTTGTCCTGATCTGAGATGATAGACTATGCCTGAAAGTGTCTCATTATGATATGCCACTCGATGCCCATGTTCAGTAAGGACTACCCCAATAGCATAGTCAGAGGCATCTATCTCAACCTAAAATGGTTGTTGCAAGTCTATTAATGCGAGCACTGATGCTAAGAAGAGGCGATATTTCAACTTTGTGAATGCCTTCTATTGAGATTTATACCAAAATAAATTTTATTTCGCTACTCCTTGGTGACTTGACTCAAGGGCCAAGTGATATGAGAAAATCCCAACACGAACCTGCAATAGAAGTTGACAAGACCCAGAAAGTTATGAAGCTCTATCAGAGTGGTTGGAGATTTCCAATCCCGAATGACTTGGATCTTGGTTGGATCCACATGCACCCCCATTTTCATCAATAATGTATCCCAGATACTGAACCTGGGTCATGCCAAAAGTGTATTTCTCCAAATTGGCACATAACTTGTGTTGTTGCAGTGTTTGGAGAACCTGCTGGATGTGGTAGAGGTGCTTTTCCCCACTAAAAATGAATTGGTAAATGGCCACAAGATGTCATCCATTAGCCTCATGAAGGTTGCAGGAGCATTCGTTAATTCGAAAGGCATAACCAACCATTCGAAAAGGCCATCCTTGGCTTTGAAGGAAATCTTCCACACATCGGAGGGTTCGATTGGTACCTGGTGATATCCTGACCTCAAATCGATCTTGTTGGCATATTTTTCCCCCTTCAATTGGTCCAAGAGGTCATAAATCCATGGGATTAGGTACCTATTATGGATAATGATCTTGTTGAGTGCCCAATAGTCAATACAGAGTCTCCAAGTCCCATCCTTCTTCTGTAACAACACGATTGGGCTCCCACAGGGTAATCAACTCGAATGAATGTGACCTTTCTACAGCAGCTCCTAAATCTACCTCTTGATTTCCTCGTTCTCTAGAATAGATCACAGATAGATTGGTACATTGGGTAGTGGTACATCTGGAGTTATGGAGTGCTTGACCTGATAGTGTAGAGGAACCCCTGCGGGGGAGGTGAAGATGTTCTCGTACTCCTCCATGACCTTGTCCATCTGTAGTTGTTGTGTAGAGAGACCTGTCTAGAGGTCATGGCCACTGTCTTCTTTTCTTGAGAGCGCATCATCAGGAAAAAAAATTTCCCAATTTTGGAAATGAGCTTACTACATTGTTTTGTAGTAACCAAAGAGATGGGGTAGGCGGTGCTACCTCTGTTATCATGTACAACTTATTTCCTAAAGTAACAACAACATGAGGCCTTGATTTATACACAGCAAGTCACTTCCACAAGTCTGGTTGTCCTAATAATACATCACAAACATCAAGGGGAGAAACGTCACACAATACCTCATCCATGAAGGGCTTTATGTTGTATGGAAGGTGACATTGTTGGCTCACGCAAAGATCCCGTCCTTGGTGAAGCCACCCGATGGTGTACGGTTGTGGATGTGTTGTGGTCGGTAAGACTAGATGCTTCATGAGCTTTGTCAAAATGAGGTTTGTTTGGCTCCTGCTGTCAAAAATGAACTGTAGCGGGGAGCCCTTTACCCACATCTGGAAGTGGAAGAGGGAAGAGGCACTCCTCTCCTCTAGATATTTGGGTTCTTCCTTCTAGATCTTCATGGTGGCAATAGTGGCATTAGGCTCTGCGTCGATAGTTACGAAGCTCTGTCAGAGTGGTTGGAGATTTCCAATCCCGAATGACTTGGATCTTGGTTGGATCCACATGCACCCCCATTTTCATCAATAATGTATCCCAGATACTGAACCTGGGTCATGCCAAAAGTGTATTTCTCCAAATTGGCACATAACTTGTGTTGCTGCAGTGTTTGGAGAACCTGCTGGATGTGGTAGAGGTGCTTTTCCCCACTAAAAATGAATTGGTGAATGGCCACAAGATGTCATCCATTAGCCTCATGAAGGTTGCAGGAGCATTCATTAATTCGAAAGGCATAACCAGCCATTCGAAAAGGCTCTCCTTGGCTTTGAAGGCAATCTTCCACACATCAGAGGGTTCGATTGGTACCTGGTGATATCTTGACCTCAAATCAATCTTGCTGAAATATTTTTCCCTCTTCAATTGGTCCAGGAGGTCATAAATCCATGGGATTAGGTACCTATTATGGATAATGATCTTGTTGAGTGCCCAATAGTCAATATAGAGTCTCCAAGTCCCATCCTTCTTCTGTACCAACACGATTGGGCTCCCACAGGGAAATCAACTCGAATGAATGTGACTTTTCTGCAGCAGCTCCTAAATCTACCTCTTGATTTCCTCGTTCTCTAGAATAGAGCACTGATGGATTGGTACATTGGGTAGTGGTACATCTGGGGTTATATCTATGGAGTGCTTGACCTGACAGTGTAGGGGAACCCCTGCGGGGGAGGTGAAGATGTCCTCGTACTCCTCCATGACCTTGTCCATCTGTAGTTGTCGTGTAGAGAGACCTGTCTGGAGGTCATGGCCGCTGTCTTCTTTTCTTGAGAGCGTATCATCAGGAAAACAAATTTCCCAATTTTGGAAATGAGCTTACTGCATTGTTTTGCAGTAACCAAAGAGATGGGGGTAGGCGCTGCTACCTCCGTTATCATGTACAACTTGTTTCCCAAAGTAACAACAACATGAGGCCTTGATTTATACACAGCAAGTCACTTCCACAAGTCTGGTTGTCCTAATAATACATCACAAACATCAAGGGGAGAAACCTCACACAATACCTCATCCATGAAGGGCTTGATGTTGTATGGAAGACGACATTATTGGCTCACGCAAAGATCCCGTCCTTGGTGAAGCCACCCGATGGTGTACGGTTGTGGATGTGTTGTGGTCGATAAGACTATATGCTTCATGAGCTTTGTCAAAATGAGGTTTGTTTGGCTCCTGCTGTCAAAAATGAACTGTAGCAGGGAGCCCTTTACCCACATCTGGAAGTGGAAGAGGGAAGAGGCACTCCTCTCCTCTAGATCTTTGGGTTCTTCCTTCTAGATCTTCATGGTGGCAACAGTGGCATTAAGCTCTGCATCGATAATTTGCTTCCCTTTGTCATTCCCCTTGTTGAGTTCTGACTCAGAGTCTGAACATGCATCTAATTCTAAAACCTTTATCTCAGCCACCAGTGACTACTTGGCCTAACACTCACTTGTGTTGTGAGTGGAGGTCTTATGGAACTCACACCACTTTCCCGTGTCCTTTTTCAGCTTTTCAGCTCTATTCTTTTCTTGCATATTTGGTGGGTTGTCTTGGGCCACTCCACCTTGGCTTTATCCTTTGTTATGCAGTTTGGGGGCAACTTTCCCTTGCTTTGGATTCGCAGATCCAAAGTCTCGCTTCTTCTATTTAAACCTTTTCTTAATCTTGACAGCATATCGGTATGCCATACCGAGTGAGGAGATGTTTAGGAATTCTATTTCTTCTTGGATGTACTTGTGTAGGAAACCATGGTATTTGAGTACCAAATGTTGATCTAAATCATTCATACCTAACTTTGTGTGAAGGGTATGAAAAATATTGGTAAACTCTGGCATGTCTTGGTCCCTTCCTTGCCATAGTACGGTCTACTTTATGTATTGATCCTCATAGCTTCCATCAAGATAGCACTTCTCCTTGATGGTAGCCCAGAATGAATTCAAAGTGGGTGCAGCTGAAAATAGTGAGGTCTTACTTTCATCCTTCTACTCGCAGTAGGTTTCCCACCAGTCCTTGATGTGGGGGGCGGCTTTAGAAATGGAAAAAGTAATCTTTTCCTTGCCACAAAATCCATGAATAGAAAAATACCCTTCTAGCATATTTAACCATTTATGTACGACATCTGCATCTATCTGACCCTCAAATATGGGAATGTCAAAGTTAACTTGTACCTTAAAGGATGTGGCACTTCAATATTAGCTGTTGGAAGTAAACGTGTCACCCCTGGGTAGTCGTTGAAGGATCTGGGCTAAGTTGTCCATTATCGCGTTCCTTTTTCGCTCGAGGGCCTCTTCGAGCAAGATTTTGATAGGATCTCCTACCCCCTTGTCTTTCTTTTCATCCGCCATGGGAGGCCGTCGGGTTTTGCGAGGCTAATCTTACAAAGGTTCGACCAGTTCAAGCCCTAACTCCTTATATCTCGACATCATTGGGGACCTGCAAAGAAAGATAGAGAAAGGGCAGATCGCTTTGATACCACTGATCCAAATTTAAATAGGAATGAAACAAATTATAGATACAACCATACATATAAAGATGCAGCAGAAATAATACTTCATTTCATTACTGTAAAATACTGAAATATGCTTACAAAGAGAAATGGAAATAAACTAGCTAGGGCGATGGTAGCTTATCTCTGAGAAGAGATGTGGTAGCTACATGCCCCTGAACTGTGTTAAAATGAGGCTCGAAGGCCTATTTATTGTTGAGAAATAATGGAAAACCCTAAACATCCAAAAACATAGCCCTAGAAGATGAAAGGCCACACTGTGGGACCCATTTGGGTAAATTGGTACATCAACTTCCCGAGATCGTAACTTTGGCATACGATCTTCATTTGACGTGCACAATATCTCGTTAGAAAGATCCATTTGAGAACTACAACTTTTAGAAGAGAAACACAGGTCCATGGACCCATGTTGCTCCCAGGGTTCCCAAGAAACGTCGTTTAGGGCCTCAAAATGGCTCCAGAAGTTTAGGACCTGAAAAATTGCTAAAAATAGTAAACTGTGCTACAATTAAGGAAACTAAAAAGCTGAAAGAAGCAATGGTGGGGGTCTAAGTTGAATTAGCAGGTGGCCACCAATATCCACCTAGATCAGTTGTTGATATATGAAGGATATATCAAGGATGAGAAAGAAAAGATCCAAACATTCATTAGAGGATTTCCATTTTCATTTAAAGACCATATTCAGTTTGATGAGCCTTAGTCATTGGAGGAAGACGTCAAAATGTTGAAGCAATGTTATGATTTGTCAAACCATAAGCCTGAGTTCAAGCCTAACTGTAAGGGTGATGAGAAGACCAAAGGAAAATGGCCTAAGAAGTGAGTAAGATCTTAGGATTTAGGTGAAAAGGAAAATTTGGCACCTTATAAGAAGTTCAATGAAGCTGAGAGAGAACATGGGTCTCAGTCCGAAGAGAAACAAAATTAAGGCAATGGAAAAGAACCATTGCAGTGTTGAAACTATGGTTGATATAATATCAGGAAGGATTTCCATTTGTATTAGAGTGGTGTAGGAGAAGCATGATAGGCCTCATATCTATAGTGCACAAGAGGTGTGGATAGTTGGGGATGTATGCCAGAGCATTCCCCAAATATATGGAGCAGTTGATAATAGGCGAGCAGATCATTCGGCATCCATTATCAATATGAAAGGTGGAACCAGAGGGAGAATACAAAGTAGAGCCTCAATCCATCATGCAATAGAATAATTTCATGCCTTGGGACGAATAAATAGAGCAACTTAAAGTACATGGAAGCACTTTGGTCCTAGGAAGCTAAATGGAATATGGTTGATCAGATGTGGGCATGACAGCCATTTCAACTTATAGCTAAATTCATCAAGGGAATCAGAATCACTTAAGAGATGATATGTGTAGGTGTTCATTTGTAGGGCAATGTGCTTGGTACAGTAGGGCAAGGTAACTAGTATATTGTTGTATCTATTAATGCATTGAAAGTTCATTTTTATGGCAGTATGATGTAGGGAATTGCATGGAAAAAAGAGACTACCATGAAATCTTGAAGAAGGATCACGCTAATATTTTATTCATGAACCCATGGAAGAATCAAGAAACCAAGGGGGTCGATTCATAATGTCCATTGAAAGTTTTTTTCTTTTGATTTTTTGTGATTTGTTTGTGCTTGATTTGCAGTTTTCATTATGGTTGGTGCATGGCCATGCCACTTTGTTTGTGTTGTTGTATTATTTTTTGGTTTTCCTTTTTTTCTTCTCTTTCCTTCTTTTTATTTCCTTTTATGTTTTTAGGGTATTGAGAATTGGTTGGGGAAAGAGGAAAGTAAATGCAACTCGGGGAGAGTTGAGTAAAACCCAACAGGTAATGTAACACCCAAATGAATCTCAATGCATGATACAAGGTAGTTGAAGACAGGAATAAGGCAACTAGTTGAGTTGGTTGGGTCCACTAGGGTATATGGATAGTGATAAGATAGTCATGAGAAAGGTAGAAGGAAAGGTCTATTAAATGGGGTTGAGATAATAGATTCCTTGGCTAAGTTAAGAATTATTTTTCTCAATGTTTTGCATGCTTTACATGGATAAAGGAAGTTCTCCTAACCTTGACCTTATGAACACTGGTAATTGTGTTGTGATCAGGATTATGATATCTATATATATCTATATATCTATATATCTTTTTGTGTGCGTGTGTGTGTTTGTGAATTCCATTTTCTAACAGGTTTGTCATGGATCAGTCTTATGGAATAATTCTTACTTTATGTAGGTGAATGGCATGAAAAGGTTCTTGGTTTATGAGGAATCAAGTGGGAAAAGTAGACCTGAAAGATCTATGGGTTTAGTATGATGTGGATATGATTTTTATATTATGTGCTTATAACTATGCCTATGTTTATGTTATATCAGACAATGTTGAAAGATACATTAGCAGAATGAAAGAAGTGTGATCTGAAACATGTTGCAACAAGAATGGATAGTGGAAAGAGCCATTGAGTTGAGACTGGTTTGTCAATGCATGCAATAAGGAATGGGAAATACTTTAGAGGCAAGTTTTTCTAGTAGAGATGGTGTGGTCTCTGGATTTGCAATACTATTGTTGTGTACATGTTGTATTGTGTCATGTGTAATTGTTGTATTGTGACGTGTTTTTATTGTGTTGCATTGTGTGTACATGAATGTGTTGTGTTGTATATGATGTTTATGTGTACATGTTTTGAAGGGAATAGTTCTTAGGATCCCTAAGGATGTGGGTTGGGGAAGGATCTTTGGAGCCCTATAATATCTTGGGTTCTCTAGAGGCTATGGCTTGAGATAGTACTCCCTGGAGCCTTGGATATCTTGGGAAGAGACCAATATTGAGTTATTGATATTGAGGGTAGAGGAAGTATACTCTCTATATACCCTTGTTGTTGAGATTGAGGGTAGAGATAGAATAGTCTCTAGATACCCTTGTTTGTGATATTGAGGTTAGAGGTGGTATATTCTTTGGATTTCCTTTTTGTTAAAATTGCATATGGAAGAGAAGAGAAGGCACAGGTTTGGGAAACTAATCCAATGTGTGTATGGAAAGGAAAAGAACAAGGAAAGATGCAAAGAATCATTTGAAATATAAGTATCAGTATTTTATTTCAATTTTTAATTTCAAAATTATGAACATAATCTAGAATTATGATTTATGATGGTTGATTTTTGAGCTAACCATATGTGATATGTTTATATACAATGAATTGGTGAAGGAGCTAATTTTCTTGCAACGTGAATTAAACACAATTACAAGTGTCACCTTATTGATGATCTATCAATGAGGTATGATTTGAATTTATTACAATTCCTTTTGTCTAATGGAAATTATGTGCTTGGTAGGGGAAAGCATGGAAATGCTTAGGTTTAGGTGGTTGGAATTGATTGTAAGAGAATTAGCAACAAAAAAAAGGAACTGGAACATAAAATAGCATGTTGGTAAAGAACTTCAGGATCAAGGACATTGTTGGAACCTAGTACCCAATAGTGTCCATTGATTTTCATCAGAATTTTATGACCAGTATGATGGTTTTGAGTCACGAGTATTCCTTGGTTTTAGGACCTTTCGATGTGAGGAAACCTTTCCAAGGGATGGATTGATCGAGGAACTGGGAATTAGAGAAGGGGATGTTAGGGAAAATGGAAGGCGAGTAACTGCATGGAAGGGGGTGACCATATTGCCTGAGGGACAGGGAAGTAGAGAATGGAAGTCCACGGAATACATTTGTTTTTCTCAATAACATTGTTGGTTGGGATCAGAAGCACATTGGGAGTGTGCCTAGAAACAATGAGCTAGTAACTGTTCACCGAGATAACAAGTAGTGAAAGTATTGTAGCATTAGACATTAGAGGTAGGCTTTGATCTTGGCAGTGGATTATAGACTTCATGGGAAGTAGGTGAAACCTTGGTACTACTTTGAGGTGGAAGTGTGAACCCCTAGACTCTCTTGTCACTGATGCAAGCATCATATACTTTTATTTGTTGGTTAGAGAAATTGTGCATATGTATATATGTGTATATTATTGTAAATATTATATTGATTTGTGTTTATGAATCTCCTTAAGTAGTACTTTTGTCATGTTTCAATAGTTTTCATTGTAAATACTGCATTGAGATATGTTTATAAACCTCCATAAGTAGTATGTTTTGCTTGTCATAAGCATCATAGAACACCGAGGATGGTGTTGCCCCAAGTTTTGTAACAACTTTAGGTTAAGTTTCCATGTAAATAAAGGAACATCATGAAAGGCAAAAATCATACCAAGGTCATGGGACACATGTTCCAATCTGAATAGAGAGAAAGACATTAAAGTGGGTATCATTTATGGTTAATTAATGTCTATGGAAATTGGCATTGGCATTAGCAAAGAGAAAATTAAATAAATGGAAATTAATTCAAGAAATAAAGTAAATTAGGAGAAAAGGAAGATGAAGAGACAAGAATATGCTTGCAAGGGAAATTAAAGAGAAAATAAAGGAAAATGAAAGAAAAGAGGAAAGGGATAGGAAGAGACACCAGACATAAATGATATAGAGGCACCTGAGAAATAGTTGACAACTTTTTATTAGATTTTTAGCTTGGACAAATTTATTAAGGAAGAAATCAAACTCGAATAGAGAGTACAAGAAAGGGAGCGCAAGGGGAACTTTGGAAAACAACAAGGGTAGAAAATAGTTGAGGATTTGTAGGTAACAATGTGCATGTGTGATTTAACAAGTTGGGATTTGAATTCATGGTACATGAATTTAGTTATTTTGGTCTCTTTGTTGTCATTGGCATGGTATTTTCCCGGATTAGCAATCGTTTAAGCCTTTCCTTGTCATTTTATGGATAGACATGATGTAGTGGGTTCCTTGTTTTGGTTAAGCTTTGGATGGTCAGTAGATTTGAAATCTTGGTTGAGGTGGTCTTAGGAAAATTCCCAAGGGTAAAGGGTGGAGATGGGATTCCTCCTGTAACTCTTGACAGGTGGGTGGAGATAGGAAAATTCCTCTGGGTATGGTGAAAAAATTCTAAGGCATCCAAACTTGTTTAGTTTTGGTGATTTCTGGACCGGTTTAGGTGAAATCACTATGGTTGAGGGTTGAGGTGGTTTAGCCTTTGGAAGCCTTAGTTGGTTTTGTTTTGGTTTATCCCATGTGATCTCACATTCATGCTTAGAATATATCACAGGGGTGATTGGGATGAATGAAAGATTTGGTTCAGTCCTAATTTATGTCGGGTGGTACGTGGAAGTCCCTGACTTGGTTGGCATTATGCACATGTTATTATGTGTTATTTCTTATTGAGATCTATAAGCACATGTATTGGTTATTGTATTGATTTTATGACTGGTTTGGAATCACTTCATTCTCGTTAAATGTTGGTTATAAGCATAGTATATTTATCATTATGTGATGTGCTCTTGTTATGGTTCTATTCCATTGTTTTACATGATCTTGATCATATATTTGAATGCATGAGGTAATATTTGTTTGATGCAGCTAGAAATAGAGGGAAGTAAGCCTTCTAGATTATTTTCTAATGAATTTAGTGAGTTATTGTATAGATATGCATTCATGACATGTAGGTGCAATGTTTACCAAGTGTTTGCAGAAATGATTATCATGTATTTTCTAAGCCTGAGTAGGAACAGAGCCAAGAATAGTGTATGAAGACTTGTATAGGTTAATGACAAAGTTCTAGAAGGACCCAAATTTGAAACTAGAAATCATCTGCCCAAGTCACTCTAAAGTTGGGTCATCCATGCTACTCCAACTGCTGGGCAAATGGGTCATCCGTGTGGCTAGAAGCTTGTATCTACATTGACTATCTTTTATGTGTGTGGCTGGGCTGTGAGCTAGGTCAAGGAGTGACCTAGACAAGGAAAAGGTCACTAGTGGAATCGAGTTTTAATGTTATGCTCAAGTGTTCCTGAGTGTTGTAGGATGTGTTGGATAAGTTGGTAATTTATGCCCCATTTCTATTACGGAGCCTTGGAGGTCGAGTCATGCATAGTAACTCTCAGATCATGATTACCCGGGTGAGCTTGTAAAAGTAGGTAAATGTGGAGTGGGGTGTTACACACAGGTGGGCGCTTTAATAGACTCCAAAGGTCACATTGGAATGTTAGTGAAGGTTTAGATGGTTATGGAACCATACCATCTAGGCCATGTTAGAATGCCTTCACAAAAGGCACATGGTGCAAGAAGATAAAGATCCTTGATGAATACCAACATATGTAAGAGTGAGTTTGTTGCTCATGGAAAGATCTAGCCCAATGATACCACTACCAATTTCCAACGAGAGGCACTACTGTATCTTAGGGGCAAGTTTTACCTTATAGCCTCAGGCAAAGAAACCTTATCTCCATGGCTTGAAAGAAACCCTATCATGGAAGATGCGGGGGGGGGGGGGGAAGTTGTATTCACCCTTATCCTAGAACATACGAGTGGAGGAATCATCTGTACCGAAAGATACAGTTAGGGGGAGGACTCGAGAAGCATAGCTAGATAGTGCCTGAGAGTTCATCCTTAATCTCATATTCTCATATATTTAAGAAACCTATGGAAACAACTCTGTAAAGAACTATTACCATCAAGATAGGTTTCTCTGAGATCTCAGAATATTGGGTTATCGAATCTTGGAGAAAACCTGTGTAAACCTCTTTTCCAATAACCCAAGACCTTTTTCCACCAAGATTTCTCCTCTGACGTGACGTAGAAATGGAGGTGCCAAGTGACATTTGGGGGGGAGGGGGGGGGGGGGGGGGAGGTTGATGGTATACCACATGGGCTCCATATGGTAGGGTGATGACATGGCGATTTCTAATTCAATTATTCTTTAAAGGGGCATATCTTTTGATTTGGAGTTTGGATCAAGAAAAAAATTATATCACTGAATTCATCTCGATGAGATGAATACAATGGTGTTACCCTTTTCCTATTTTGAAAAAAAAAGGGCAAAAATGGGGTTGATCCTATCTCCCTAACCCTTATAAGAGGGATTGTATTAGCAAGTGAACACTTTTCACCAAGGTTAAGGATGGGATTTGTTAGAAAAAATGTAAATGTTCTCAAGACAAACAATGGGGAAGAACATAGATCCAATGACTTAAATAAGTATTCCAAATCGTATTGTATTGCAGGAATATTATTTACTTTTCCACAACAAAATGGTTTTGTCGAGAGGAAAATTGCGACCATTTTGGAGAAGGAGAGCATGCTTAGGGACAAAATGCCTCAAACAATCCCTAAGGTGAAGTAATCAAAATAAAAAGTGAACCTACTCAAAAGAATCTCCACTAAGGTTTTTATAAATATCACACCTAATGAGACGTCAAGCTACCAAAGTCTTGAACTTTTAAAGAAAGTTACCATGATTCATTGTTTGCCTCAAATTTAGGAAGGGAAGGGTATTTGTGACATTTATATTTTAGGAAAGGAATAGATAACTTTATCCCTATTCACACATGATAGATCTAGAGTTCAGATGGATCTACAAGGGTTTTATATATGAGAGAGAGAGAGAGATAATCCCACATATGAAGTAAGATGCAATAGAATTGTTTTAACTGCAATAATTTTTCATTTTCATGTTTTCTTATATTATATATATAATTGAATATTGTATATATGTCTCACATTAAAAACCTTTTATTGTTATTGATTTTTTTTAAATGTTAGCACGTTGTGAAACCCTTGCAAAGTATGATTAAGGAAACCTTCATTGTTGTTGAAAGAAGCCCTAGCTCTTGGGAATGGTAGATGATGAAAAATGATCATGTAGCTTAAGTTTAAGAGAGAGCTGAATTTTCTTGAAAGGATAATTATTTCCTATCTTTGATTATTATTGGTATTGATAGTCTCTTGGATACTGAGCCTGATTGCTTAAGATTATGTCAAGTACATCTATTGGTTTATTATTGAATCTACGATATTGTCATTTGAGATCATTCTAATTTAGAACCCTTAGAATGAATTGAGAGGAATCTGAAAGAAAATATCTTGATTATTTGAAAATGTTTATCATCGAACTCTAGGCAAGGGTTGAATTAGAAGGATCCAGGGTTTGCTAGGATTTATTTCTTTTGATATAAATAAATCAAAATCCTAACCCATGCAAGATTATGTGAATGAGGCTATCTTACAAGATTATAAGATGAAGTTGACAAACTGGATGTATGTAGTCCGTGAATTAAGGACTCCAAGCACTGTAATAATTAACAATTAATTGACAACTAAATAACAAATAATTGACAACAAAGGATGAACATAATTGAAATGAAGAAAGTAGGGTGCACACTTGATAAGGAATGGCTACTCAAGAGGAGAAATTTGTCCACTTGCTTTCTAGCCATGTTACATTTGTGGGTGACAACTTTATAGAATAAGAATATCGACAATGCACATAAAATGTGTTAAAGGTAGATAAAGAATAAGAAAAATAATAAAATAAATTAGGAAATTTTTTTATGATTAAATAAAAATTATAAAATAATGAGGCACATGAATACATGAACGAGCTCCTCTTGGTTTCAAGGATAATTTATTGGAGTATTCTAATCTTTGAGAAAACATTCCTTGATTTGACGAAGTAGCAGCAAAGTCAACATTGACTTAGTTGTTCATCTTTTGTAACGAGGGAGGTTTGCTCCAAGACTATACAAATCCTAAATTATTCTCTATTGAATAGGGCCTACCACATGAACATGGAAGCTCTTATGCCCCCCTCCCCCACCCCCTCTCACATCACTCTTCATTCCCCAATACCCAATCTATCTACTAAAAAACTAAGTTGATAGAAACACATTAATATTCATGCATATACACTAGCAAAATAGAAAATTGATAAAGAAACATATTTCTTTACATTCATGCTCTCAAAACTTCTAAGCAAGTATATTTCATGTTTTTCTAATAAAAGTAAAAAAAGGTATGCAAGAACCCACTCAAAAATATTTATACATCAATATGTATTTTTTTACATCAAAAATATTTTACAACAATATGTCTTATACTATACATTATAACATTGTACATCATACAAAAAAATTGCCTCTTCTTATTACGACCCATATAATTCAAAAGTTTTTCCTCCATTTATGCATTTTAATTTTTTGGCCGAGGTTATTCTAATGATGATTATAATTGGATCCTCTAACACATTGTACCCTTGCTCATGATTTTCTCGTGGAGTCAAGGATGTTGTGGGGGATAAATGCCTACAAAAAATATTAAATTTATATGGTTAGTTATCGAATATCATTGAAGTAGTTTTTTAATAATAAAAAATAGCTTTGTAATGCGATTATCCTTGTCTGCTAGTCAACACCATTGCATTGATTGCCTCATGGTCCTCTTTTAGTTGAGGATCCTCCTATATGATATTTTATTCCATTTCAACCACGAAATTTATAAGTAGACAATCATAAATGAATAAGTTAAAAAAGTAAAGTACATACTTTATAAGTATGAAATTATTATAGGATTAACATACAACCCTATTACCATTTTGGGCCTCATCTTAGGGTTGCACCCCACTATCATGGGGTTCCTCGAGAGCACCAAAATATTCTAGCTTGTGCACACTATCATAGGACTTATGCTCAATAGCAATGGGATCATCTATATTTGTACTAATATCCTTCTAATTAAAGCAAAGGGACACATTAGATTTATCTCAAACATGATTTATTTTATAATTAATGAAAGGTTAATCTGGATTGATTTTTATTTACCTTCTCCTTCAAACTAGATCTTGGGGTTTGCCCCATGCTTTTTGGGTGTTTTAATATGCCTTTAAATATTAACTTTAAACCAATCTCAGATTATTCCTCCGTGGATTCAGTTCTAAATACATCACCTTGCATTGCATAAGAGTATTATTTTTTGTTATTTTATAGCACAATTACCAGAATGTTGAAAGGTGATATAATAGATAATATTGTTAAGAAATTATGGGTACTTACAATTCATTCTTGTAGCACCAGATAGTCACCCTAGCCCAGTTTTTGATGTCCATGCTTTTCAATCCTTGCCTTGGTTTCCTTCGAAGTGTCGGGGAGTCTATGAAAAGTTTCAAGTATGTCAGATACTGTAATTTTATTCAAAACTAATGAAAATTAAACATATTGAATTCAAGATGTAATTTGTACCTTACTTGACCAGGTGGTTTTTTCCCTTCTTTTCTAATTTCCTTCTCCTTTGTGTCCTCAATGAGGTCCTTCCATTCCATATCAGTAATTATTGGAGGGCACTCATACCTAGGGTTTTCTATCAATTTTCTCCTATAGTGGTCTCGTGGATATTTTAATTTTTTTCGATTGCGGTAGTGACATTGGTTCTATTACAGATATCTACCCCGAATAGATATTCAAGCTAATTTTAACTTCTTTTCTTGGAATTTTGGCACTTTCACCTTTCGCGTATGGTGGGCCCAAAAAATTCTAACGCTTTGTCGTCTCTTTTTGTATAAAACAAGTTGTTAACTCCATGCAAAAAGATACGATCATTAGTTTGAAAATAATAATATAAATGAATTATGTTTTGGATATAAAATATGAAACATTTAAAACATCAAAAAATATCAGGAATTATTTGTGTTTATTTGAATTCCTTCCTCGTTCACCAAAAATGTGTAGTTAATTTTCCTCGCGCTCTTAATACGTGATACTCCAGGAAATGAACCCGTAATGTAATCAGTACTAGGGTAAACTTTTTCACCACATGATATAGAGCATGTTTGCATGTTTGGCTCAGGGGTCATGTTCTCGTTAGTCACCACCAATGGTGTGGACCGAGTGTCCATACTATGAGCATGACCATTCGAAGGGGGAGTAGTGAATAGTTTCCTTGTAGATATATCTTGGGTGCTAGTATGATCCATATTTATAGAGGAATTAAATGAAATATACATATAAATGTAAAAATGGAGATACAAAGAAAACATAACTTCAATTCATTAATAAAAAACTACTAAAAATTATTTACATGCAAAATGGAAATAGACTAGCTAGGGCGATGGTAACTTATCTCTAAGGAGAGATGTGCAGATATATGCCTTTGGAATTATCTTATAGTGAGCCTCAGAAGCTTATTTAATATTTGGAAATAATTTAAAACCATAAATATCCAAAAACCTAACCCTAGGAGACAAAGCAGCAAAAGTTTGTGGGCCTCGTTCGAGTAAATTGGTACCTCAACGTCTCATGGTCGTAACTTTGGCATATGATCTTTGTTTCATGTGTATGATACCTTGTTATAAAGGTCTACCTAAGGACTAAAAAAAATTGATTTCAGACCCTTATTAGAAGCTCTAATTTTTCCTATTTTAAAAAAAAAAATGTTGTTTAGGGCCTCAAAATAGCTCTGATAGTTCAAGACCCAAAAAACTACCAAAAATAGTAAATTGTGCTACAATTAAGGAAACTGAAAGAAATAATGTTGGAGGTCCAAGTGGAATAGGTGGGTGGCCACCAATATCCACCTAGATAATTCCTCCCCGCTTAGTAAGCAATGGTCCCCATTGCATTTAGTGCCTCCAAGATATGGGGAAACTCCTTCTAAGCTTGGTCCTTGGTAAGCCACTTGCCTTGGTGTAGGAGTTGGCCAGCTTTGACAACTCAATACATTTGGATATTCTGTTGCTGAGTGTTCTTGACCTGTGTGTCCATGATTTGATATATTGTGGCCTATTCCATGTAGTCTGGGTTGAGATCTATTGGTGTTATTTTTTCCATAATGCTTTATGTGTCCAACAATGATGGAAAGCATGGCTGAAGGCAGTCCAAATTGAACACTGGGTGCAGGCCGAGGGATGGGAGAATGTTAACCTTGAAATAATTGTCTCCCACAACCTTAGTGATTGTGTAAGGGATATATTGTAATGGTTCTAATTTCTGATGGTCTCCGACAAGTCGTTACTTCTACAAATGTAACCGAACTTTGTCGCCCGCCTGAAACTTACGTGGCACTCGATGTTGATCATGGCGCTGCTTGTAATTGGCATTTGACTTATCTTAGATGTCATACACCTTTTGGAAGATGTGTTGGATGCATTCAATAAAATTGGTTGACTTTTTAGCCTCAAATTGTACATGTGTACATTTTTTATGTGTAGCTGCATGAGGCATGGAAACATCAATCAGACACAATGGTTGAAATCCTAGACCCACTTGAAAGGGACTACAGCTAGTCGATCTATGGAGAGCCTTGTTATAAATGTGTTGCACATAAGTAAGGCTCTCATCCTAGGTTCATGGATGCTTGGGGTTGTACATCTATAGTATGTGCACTATCATCCTGTTGATGACCTTTGTTTGACTATTAGTCTGAGGATGGAATGCAGTTGACATTTTGAGCTTGATGTCCGATAATGTCCATAGGCTTGAAGAGAATGTCCTTATGAACTTGTTATCCTGATTTGATATAATGGTCTGTGGGATCCCAAAATGTACCACTCGTTCAAAGAAGTGTTTGGTAGTGTCATCTACTGTGATACTCTTCTTACAACTTGCCAATATAGCCATCATAGAAAATTTGTCTACGACCACAAATACACAGTCTTTTCCATGCTTGATAGAAGGGAGGTTAGTTATATAATCCATGGATATGGATTCCCATCGTTGGATAGGAGGAGTGTACAGGTCTTTCTTCTAGATAGTTAGCTTGGCAATGGCACAAGTATAGCATGATCTGATATATTTTCCAACATACTGTCAGAGTCTTGAAAAATTAATTCTGTAGTACATACATAGTTTTCTCCACACCAAAGTTTCATGCAACCCCACTATAGTGTGCCTCCCAAAACAGTTTGGAATGCTCGCTTGAAGGGACAAAAAAGTATCCTAGGTAGCATAATAATGCATCATGGAGGTGGAAATATGGAACTTTCTTACCATCCACTATAATTTAGTATGTGGTGGTGACCTCTAGATCATTCTTATACAGTTTTTGTCATCCATAGGTCTTGTGGTCATAAGAGTTGAGAACAATAGTTCGTGCTGCAAATAGGGGCTGCCTGAGGAAATCTAAAACATGATTGGTGTTTCCCTTCTTGTATTTCATGTTCAAGTGGATTTTTTACCGATATGTCAACCACTTATGATGGAGATCATTCTATGACATTACTTGTGTCTATATAAACTGAAGAGGTCATTGATCTATGTGGATGACCATCTCCTTCCTCTGAATGTAATGTTTCCATTACCAACAAGCCTACACAATAGAATACATCTCTTTATCATAGGTGGGGTACTTTTGAATTGTATCATAAAGTGTATCATTGTAATAGGACACCAGATGCCCTTATTGGGTGAGAATTACACCAATAGCATAGTCAGAGGCATTTGTCTCGATTTCAAATGGTTGTTGTAGGTCTAAAAATGTGGGTACAAGTGTAGAACAGAGGCGATGCTTCAGCTCAATGAATGCTTTCTGTTGTGACTCATACAAGGAAAACTTTCCTTTAGCTCTTCCCTTGGTAACCTAACTAAAAGTCTAAGTGATATGGGAGAACCCCAACATGAAGCTCCAATAAAATTTCACAAGGCCCAAAAATTTGTGAAGCTCTGTTAGAGTGGTCAAGGTTGGCCAATCCCAAATGACTTAGATCTTAGTGGGATCCACATGCATGCCATGATCATCTTTGATGTAACCTAGATATTTGACTTGTCTCATGCCAAAGGTGCATTTCTCCAAGTTAGTAAATATTTTTTGCTGCCACATGGTTTGAAGGACCTATCGAATGTGTTGCAACTGCTCTTGCCAACTCATGTTGAAGATACAAATTTCTTCTAGATATACAACCATGAACAATTTGGTGAAGGGACACAAGATGACATCCATTAGCCTCATAAAAGTTGTAGGGGCATATATCAAACTGAAATGCATGACAAACCATTCAAAAAGGCCCTCCTTGGATTTGAAATCAATCTTCCATACATTTGTGGGCACCATTGGAAACTGGTGATAGCCCAACTTCAACTCGATCTTATTGAAATCATTGGACCTCTTGAATTGGTCAATAATTTAATAAATTCATGGGATTGGGTACCTATTCTTGATAGTGATTTTTTTAGAGCCCGATAATCAATGCATAGCCCCCAAGTCCCATCCTTTTTATGTAAAAGTACAATTAGGCTCCCACAAGGTAAGGAACTTGGTTATATGTGCCCCTTTTGTAGAAACTCCTAGATCTTCTACTATTTCTCTTCATTTTCCAGAATGGACTAGTGGTATATTGGCCCATTGGGTAGAGGTACTTGAGGGGTTAGATCGATCGAATGCTTGACCCGATGACCTTTTCCACTTACTTCTACTGATTGGAGGAATCCTTCCTGGTAGCCATGGATGTGGACTTGATATTCCCCTTACTTTGAGAGTGAATAAAGAAGAAAACAAATTTTGTGGTCTCAAATATGACCTTACTACATTTCACAGCAGAGATCAAAGAGATGACAGTAGGCAGGGCTACCTATGGTATCCTATATAACTTATTTGCCAAAGCAATAATGATAATGTGAGGCCTAGACTCATACACAACATGATGTCTCCACAAGCATGGTTGGGCTAATAAAGTTAGGAAAAATACTAGGGGAGTGAATCAGTATTTTTAATTCACTTTTAATTTCAATTTCATATTCAAAAATATGTATGCTACCATCATTTATGAAATCCGCATGTGTAGATGAATTTAGTGAACTTAAACTACATATATTAGTTTAATTAACTTTTCATAACTTCCATCAATGAGTTAACTTAACCATTTCATTATTAATTCATAAACCATCCAGTATATAGTAAAGAATAAATAAATCATATCACATAAGAAAACACACATAGAACACTGGGATTTTGGGTGGAAACCCAATGTGGGATAAAACCACTACTATTGTCATCTATCTCTTCTTATTTTATTGTAAAGAAAATCTTCATTACATCTTGTACTGGTGTAGACTCTTACTAGCAAGCAAGAACCCACTTGCAGGACAATACAACCTCCACTCATTCTCCACCACCCACTCGAAGGGAGCTAAAACCCCCTAATCTTGTTTACCAGCTCCTATAAGAAGGGAACACCTACCCCCTAAACAAATTTACCAGCTACCACTGGAAGGAAGCTTTGACTCCCTTGTTGAGTGCTACAACCCTCAACACCTCTCGTCAACCACATTTCATAATGTTTCACACTAGATCCACCTATCAATCAATCATCAAATTTTCATATTGGAGCCACATTAACAATAAGCCCAAACTAAAATACTGAATCTCAAAGTCTAAATCACTGAAGCACTATAAACCAAACGAATATCTAAAACAATAAGTTACTAAATACTGAATCAACCACTGCAACCGGATCAAATCAATGTGCAACCAAACCACAACATATACAAACCATCCATGTCAAGACATCATTTTTTTTCTTCTAAATAAAATTACTCTATTAACATGAAAGGGGTAAAATTACATCTAGATCGTTGAAAAAACAACTGTCCAGTAGGAGCGGCAGAGAAAAGCAGAGACACTGTCCATGATAGAGAGCTTAACTGACAACTAGTGCTCAAATCCCACGTAGGGGAGCAAGTATTGACCTTCTTATTGTGCTTGCAAAAATTCAAAGAAACATGCATATTATACCATATCTTGCAGGTGTGAATCCATTTATCTGCATGAACCAAAAAATTCTCGCTATTATGGGCCATATTACAAGTGACAGAAGCAACAGAGAGAGATCTACACATCTGGATGCTCTTCCACAATTCTGCACCAACCGAACTCAGGAAGTTCCCTATCACGAGCCGCTTCAGATTCATCCTTGGCGTGAGCAACAGCAACATTAGAAGGACCAGAAGATGTCGTTTCCATCACCACATCCAAGGCAAAGTGAATTGGGATCTCCAGAACCTGCAAAGAGAGAGGATTCTGCACAGAGACGGAGGCAGGGCCCTCTTGTTGGGAGCTGGACTTGCCCACTGCCTAGGCTTCTTCATGAAAGATCACTGAGATATGGGCTGTTATCCTTGGACGATTCCAAGTGCAATTGAATGAGAAAATCACAAAGCTGAAAGAGGGAGACGACGAAGAGTCTGGAGGGTAGTGGCTGGGGAGATGGAAGCGCCCTCTCCCACTGCGAGTGCAGGGGTAATGGCCAGCAGTAAGTTCGCTGGAGAAGGATGGAGAAGTGGAGGTCATGCTGGAGGGTGCATGCCGAGGAGTTCCCCTGTGACTCCTCATCCTATGGCGAAGACAGGGCATCTCAAAGACCACAGCAACTCTATTGAAACAGGACCGTTCACCCACCGCCATCGAGCTTGGGCTAATCAAAAGAGCATCCGAACGAGGGCAGGAGGCCTCCAGAAGACACTGGGGAAGAGACGGAGGCGGCTTCTCAAGATTGCCTGAGCAGAACCAAACCCACAGGGTGATAGACCAAGACAGACTATAACCAAACCATCAAAGCACCAGAAACTCTAGAACATTCCCATGGTTGAAACTGTATTTATCATACTCCATCCTGCCTCAAATGGCACCCATCATAACTACTGCATTGAATAGAGTCGAGGCATCACTCAGTCCAAAGCATGTGAAGGTGGTAAGGAAATCGGTGGACAGGCTGTGTGGATCAAAGCCGCCTGGAGTGAAACAAATGCACCCAGTGATCCCCGAATGCCAAGGTTTAATCTACGTCAGTTGATAATCCATGTGGTACAGGGCAGGCAAGTGTCGTCTCACCTCACCCCACCCCTGTCCCATCACTTGTGCCAGCTAGCTAGACACCCGCATCCGGGGCATGTGAAGACATCATTGATAGACAATAGAAAATACAATAGAACTCATCAACTGTCATCATCAAGAAACACTACAAACCTTAACTAAATTTAGCTTAGAATATATATGTGATTGTCATTAAGAAGACATGTGTATATATGTGATTATCATGTGCAACACCCACGTACATCTTTCAATGTACTAAATAAATCATCACAGAATTTATATGCGATACTACCAAACCATATATGCATATGTACAAGAGAATACTAAAGTAAACTTGTGTACATATATTAAACTAATGAATCAAATCTTTGCTACAAATCACAACATTTGTTAAACCCAGATCCCAACATGCATCACTACATTCAGATCATACCATCATCATAGCTACAAATCTAATAGTGTTAGTTACAAGCATAAATAGATCAAGCAAGTATATTCATTAGTCTTCACTACACTTTGAGATCTATCATATCTAAGCCATCTGCTTTCTCCTTGGTGCATATCTATTCCATATCAAATCACACATGAATAAACCACTCAATTGCAAACCTAACACCTTGATCTCCATCTCCTTATATATATATTTTCTTTAGCAAATACCTTGGGTAAATCCCTTGGTAATGTTGTTAGTATTTGTTGATGAGATCAAATAAATGTTTTCACCCTAATTACTATTGGAAAATACCATGGTAAGGACCTTCTATAGTGGCTACAACCACCCTCCAAAATTTTTCCTATGCTTCGTTTTGGAGCCTCCCTACCAACCTTTCACAACACGTTGTCTTGCTTCGGCAAGTACATAAGCTTTAGTGTTGTTCTTGCACAAAGATAGTCTTTTGATCAAAGCTTGATGCATTCCCCTCATAGGCTAATCACCCAGACTTGGTCCAATTGTAGGCTGAGTAGCTCCCCCATGAAATTGCACAATTCTAGATGGCAACCAACCTTCCCTCTAGAAATTGCACAATTCTATCTGGCAGCCTGCTAGACTCCAGAATTACGCAATATTTCCAGTCACGCTTCACCCAAAAAACTACACAATCCTTCCCAGTAGGCCTTCTCAGCCCAGGAATTGTGCAATTGTGGGTAGTAGTCAGCTTCTCTGCCTAGAAATTGTGCAAATCTCTAGGGCATCCAACCCAACTCCCATACTGAAATGCACATTTTCTCCTAGAAGTTGAGCAACCTCATGCATGAGCAGTTGGGTTGACCAGTTCCACCTCGGACCAAGGTAACTTGACTTGCATGCATGACTTGGCTTTTCCTGGAATAGCAAAAGGAAACATGCAAAAAGCATCTGATGATTCACAGAGCTATTTTTAGCAGTCAAAGATTACATGCAAAATCATTTTAGAACCTTTCCTCCAAGTGTTGCTTTTTCCTAGATTTGTGGCATGCATGTCATTAAATCAAACTTATTTATTTGACACATAAGAGCTCATTTTTTCACATCGATCTTGGAGCTCTGACATCCCACAACACATCTAGGACTCTTCGGTATCCAACTCGGCTATTCACGGGTAGCTGGTCTCAACTTGTCCTTTTCAGCATTTCTGTCGCTTTTTGTGTTTTCACTTGTGTGAGTGTTGTTTGCTTGATTTATTTGAATGCTTGTTGTTGTTTACATGTATACTAGCTTGTACTAGCATTGTTTCATTTTTTATTTCTATCTTACTACTATTACATGCATGAAACTGTTTTGCATGAATGGTTGCCAATTTGGCGACTCGCTTCACCCACATGCATGTTGATATGTTTATTGAATCTTTCATTCAATGATTACATGCATGATAAATTACTTCCACTCTCACTTAGTGTTGCCATGAATTCACTTTCACATTTTCTTTCAGTTTCCCATTGGCAAGTTTGGCCAGCCTTGGCCCTGACTTTACCTCACCGAGACAACATTGCACAATCTGGGGAAGAAAGGCTTTGTCTTCCTCTCTACCTAGGCACTATCCTTTAGGACTGCTTTGCACATTTCTGACGGATAGTGACTACTAACCCAGAAAACTATTCAATGCAATCCATGAGCCTGCAGTCATTGCTAGCTGGAATTGCGCATTGCATAATCCCAATAGTCAGCGGTCAACATGGATTGTGCATTACACAAATCCAGTAGAAAATCTTGCCTCCCAGATAACCCAGAATGCCTTTTGTGTAGTTCTGGCAGCTAGTCACCCAACCTCCCATAAGAAATTACCCAATCTTTGCCATCATTCCCTAGGTATGTGTTATGTCATTCCCCGAATTTTTTTTGGTTTTCCCTGATAGATTTCTTACCATGCATGATGCTTTGTCTCCATATCTTTTAGGTGTTCATCTGTCTCTTAGTAGTATAGGATTAATGGCCTCCAAGAGAGCAGGATCGAAGAACACTAATGGAAGTGCAACTGGAGCAGCAGTTGAATAGGTGTTCGCATGTCTGCAAATCTATCAAGATAACATGTTGTTTTTAGATAAGGACATCAAGATGAAATGGCAAGAGGTCAATGAAGCATTTGTAGGAACTTTTAGGGAATACCTCGAAAACTTCCAGGTGTATGTGAACAATCACAACTCTGGCTTGTACCAGATTTCATGCAAATACCTTGCATTCCCATGTGTGGACATGATACACTGGATCATCTCCCACACTGATCCCGAGATGATGACTTTGAGTAGTGTCAGTGGAGAGAATCTTGCAACCTTCTGGGTACAATATTGTGATGAGATGTATTAGATGTCAAAGCTCGCGTCTATCATGGAGACTCCCTTCATCTTACCCAACAGCAGTTCCAACTCCAGAGACATTCTTAAGAACCGGGTAAAGGAGTCAGCTAGATTTAGGATGACACTCAACCAGATATACAAGATGAAGATACTACGAAAGGCATATCAATACTTGGTCATATTTTCATGTTGACTGTATGGCCAAGAAAGCAGGGAAACCTTCCCACAGAGTTGGGTGATTGCGCTGGACCAACTGGCCAGAGAGGGTAAACCATGTAACTAGTCTAGCATGTTGGTTCATCAACTAAAGGAATAGGTAATAAAGGCTCGATAGTCACCCAGAGGTATGCAAGAAGATATCTACATTTTTGCCTACATTTTAGATGCAATATGTGCCCGACAGGGGTTCCTGGGCTTGGAGTGGGCATGGTCATTGGCAGAGAATGTTGTGAAAATATATTGTAAGTTGTTGTCTGAATGCAGCTTCAGAGGAGTTATCACACAGTTGTTCGATCATTTTGTTACCCCAATTTACAAGCTGATATTCGAACAAGATCGACCCTGCATGTCGAGGGTAGCAATGGAGGCACTAATAGGCATTGTTGATTGGTATGCCTCACCATTTGGCATGTTCTACCGAAGTTTTTCTTGAACATAATCGTCATGCAAGAAGTAGCATATCACATCTCGACAGGATTGACAACTAGACTGCACCAGAAGAAGAAGGAATCATGGCCCACTCTTCCATTTTGGATTAGGTTATATGAGATTCAGAGTTTCAAGCAAGCGGATGTCATAGAAGAATAGATGAAAAAGTATCCATTCGACCTCCGAAGTTACAATCTGTATGACCCAAATTGTATTATGAAAGATCACTCCACGAGAGTACAGTTCAATTGGATCCATAGGTCATTTCATTGGGCAAAGGAGGACCCATGGAGATATTGCTATAGTTTCTCCAGACCCAATGAACGGGTCGGCTACGTTGTGGAGTGGTTAGCGAAGTAGCATGTAGCAGCATCCCGAAGAGCACTAACACCAACAGCAGTAGCAGCAGAGGCAAGCATACCAGTGCACAACAAGGGAAAGAGGAAGATTGTTGATTGCATGGAGGAAGAGAAAAGCTACAAGCTCCGAGCATATCCACTTGTGGATAAAGAATCTTTAGCTATAGAGGCGAAGAGGCAATAGCACGAGAAGTGAATTGCGCAAAGGCAGAAGGAGAAGAGAAGAATGGAGGAAACAGAGAAGGATTTGCATTAGCTGAAGGAGCAGCTTTGGAAGGAACAAGAGTTGTGCAAAAAAGAGAGGGAAGTGCAACAACAACATGTACATCAGGGAGCACAACTTATGCGAACAAATGAAACAACACCCGTACAAGTAGTGGACTCATTAGAACAACTGGCATCAGGCAGACAGCGTGAACCATCGCACGCACAAGACTTTTATCGTGAGATAGAGCAAGCACTTCAATAGTTGGATACAGATATGGAGCAACATGAGTTGGAACAGGACATTGACCTTATGCCTCACCACCAAGAGGTCGAATTACTTGCTTCACCACATCCAGATGATGAGAAAGTCTCAAGTGACTAAAGAGGCACTGAGATCCTTGGAGGTCAGCTGGAAGGAGAGATGCACAACATCTCATTTGACGAGTCTCAACATAGAGTTGTGCAGTCTCGTAGAGTGCCAACTCTGGATGATCATACATCTCTTGTGCAAGTTTAGGAATGAGTGTTCGTGTCTGACGTATGTGAACATCTAGTAGCCTTCTCCAATGCAACCAAAATGTATGCTCAAGCCACTAGCTTAAGTGTTTCTGATAGCTGAAAATGAGTGAATGTCTAAGGAACTTCAGATGGCCAAGTAAGGAGGAGATTTCATGATGTTACCACCTAAATCTTCCTTAGGCTATAGGAAGGCAAAATTCAGGGTAACCACAAACCACGCTCAGTCTGGTAGCTAGCCCTACTAGAATAGGAGAGGGCTCTCTCTGAGTCACGCTCAGTGAATACTTAAAATGATATGGTCTGATATGACTTAATGTGAAATATGATCTTAGGCTAGTAAGTGAATATGGATACAAGAAATGATTTTTATGAATGACTGTGTTTCTGGGATGGTATGGGACCAACGGACAACAATGAGCAGAGGTTGAAATACAAAGGCACAGATTACTTCGTGAGGCAAGACAGGCAGAAAGCCTAGCAATTTAGTTTGAAATATCATGGAATGGAGAGATTTCTTAGGAGGGTGAAAATGGCATACGTACATGAATCCTTTTCAACAAAAGAAAGAACACTGAACATGAAATTTTCCCACAGGCAGAGTAATAAAATTGAATTCTACCTTATCTAACTTAGAAAATTTCATTGGAAATGAATATGAAATGAACTATGAAACATAACCGAATACATATGAAACATAAGATACACATTTGCTACGCTCAAAACCACATGAATCTCATGAAACAGAGCCATTTCCTTTCATTAATCCTCTATCAAAATATACAATGAAGAAACAGAGTTTCTTTCCCACAATCTCCCAGAAGTTACAAGCCAACCCACCCTTTGCAAATAGTTTGCATACAATATATAGAATGTTCCATGAGGAGATATAATGCCCAAGGGTTGGGGATTTACTCAAGTCATTACAAAATAGAGGTGGAAAGCCAACCATTAGCTATAGGTGCAGCGTTACAAAGATGCCAAATGGCTTTGCGTGACTATTTTCCTTCCTTTGCCACTTGGATAGAAGCTAATCTGGAGTGAAAATACTTTAAATTCCACCTTAGGTGCCAAAAACGTGAAATGTAGATGAGTGGGCCCACTTGGAGAATTCGCGAATTGAAATTTCGCGAAACGGAAGTGAAATTGGCCTTTTTACCTATATGCGCCACGCCAAATTCTATATGCACCACGCCACTTTGGAGGTTGTTTTTAGGCACTTGTAGGAGTCCAAAATGTGCCCAAGTGTGCCTGTTGGAAAGCCTGGTCTGTCTACTTTCCAACCCAAGTGGAATTTTTGAATTTGGTGCTCATTTGCCCATCCAAATCTTCATTCTCCCAAAACCGCTTCCTGTATGTCAAAATAGGGTCAAAGAGGCCATTTTTTGAGTATTTTTGACCTCCTGGAGACTCAAATCATGCCCAACTTTCTTTTCCAAGCACTAGTAGTTGTGATTTTGCACGCTGAATCCAAAAATGCAAGCCATTTGTCATTTGGAGCTCCCAATCCTAAGCGCTGCGCCAGTGGCGCGGCGCACAGGGAGAAAAAACCTGTGTTTTGACCAAAAAATTACCATGTGACCAAAGTTGCCCCAAATTTCTTGAAATTTGGGCTGGAGGTTATTTAAGAGGCACTATGTCGAGCCACAAAAGCTTCAGCCAAGATTCGAAGCTGATCTTTCTCTTTTGCCTCTTTTGGCTCTTTTGTTACTTTGCTCAATTTTGCCTTCAAGCTCCTTATCCGGGCCTTTGCACTCATGTTTCGTGCCTTATAATGATAAACCATCCTCCTCAGTATGGTTTTGTCTCTGTCGGCCTTCTCCAACAGTCTCTCCAGGTGGATCTTGATCCGCTCTAGCCAGGACTCACGGTCATTGTTGATCTCTTGCTCCAAGGTAGTGAGCTCGATCCTCCTTTGTTGGGAAACTTGTCGATTCTCATGGATGCTTTGCAGCTCCATGATCTCATGCTGGTCCTCAAGCTACTTGTTCCTCTACTCCAAATACTTGATGATCCAATTGGCCCTCTCCACATTGAGTGACAAGTATTGGATCTCCGTGTTCTGCTCCTGAATAGTCATCCTAAGTCGGGCACTCTCCACATCAGCATCATCATCATGAATGACGATGAAGTCGGCCTCCTGTTCACCTGATAGCCCCTCATCATGCATGGGCCTCTTGCCCTTGTCCTATACCTGTGTTGCCAATGTCGGAAGCGAGGCCCCTTCCACCCCGGGCTTTGTGTTTCCATCTCATACTCTGATGAATGCTCAGATGCCATGATTGTTGTGTGTGTATTGTACTTGGGCTGCCCTTTGATGGTGGTATTAACTAGGTGTTGTTGTGATATCTACCACCAAGGAGAACAATGAAAAAAGGGAGTGTTAGGAGGGGAATAATATGATGGGAATAGGGGTTATGGGGAGAATTTTTGTTTAGGGATATTTAGGAGGGTTTGGGGATTTGATAAGGTAGGGTTTTTGGGTTTTATAGTTGACAAATTAGTGGAGGGGATAGGGGATAGGGGTTTAGTAGTGTTTTAGGGTAGGGAAAAAATAGGGAAAAATGGGATAAGGGGGAAGGGAACAATGGAAAGGAGTGAAACAACGAGAGGTGAAAAAGGAGCCTTAGCATCAATACCACAAGTTTGCAACCCTAGCAACCATGGCTCTGGAGTCAAAAAACAGAGACTGGCATTACGCAGACGAACTTTGACTGAAGACTCAAACTAAAAACCATAATAAAACCATACATGACTAAATCCTAACTAAAAAACTGGAAAGATGCTCATATTTGAGCTTATTCAGCAAACCTACCCTAATTACTCTTTCCACCACCCGGTCAAGTGAGATGGAATATCCAATGCAAACAGGTAAGCATTATGGCTGATATTTGATTTCTTCCCAAATGCTTTCTGATGCGCCAGAAAATGGAAGAATTGAAAAGCAACTCCCATGGAAACTTGGAATCAAGTTCACTGCTGACAAACTTGCAAAGTATGAATTGGCTAGATGACTTCAAGAATACTGCAAAAGGATATTCATAAGCATCACCATTGATTTCCATAATCACATTACTGCTCTGGTCCAAGTAATCTTCATAGCTGGATATTAAACTTTTCCTCACATTTGCACTGTCTTTCTCTGATGATTGCAGAAAGTGGTCAAAAGGATCCTGAATTTCGTGAAGAACCAAACTCTGTTGTTGATTCCTAACAGAACCAAAGCCTCCTCTATCAATCTCCTCATATGACTGCAAACTTTGGTATGGGCTATGAAATGAGCAATCTATTAAACAAGACAATGAAGGTGACCCTTGAAACAGATGATTATCAACCTTCTCTTTTGTCGCATGGTTAGCTGATGAAGAAGAATTTTTACAGCAAACAAAATCTAACACATGAGCAAAAGGATCATCAAAAACTTGAAGAGACTGTTGCGATGTATCTATTGAAACTGTATGACATCCTATTGGCTATTCATCTTTTTCTTTAAAGATATTACGAAGATTTTGCCTTATAAACTGAAATTCTTCGTAACACAAGGGTACAGAATCCTCTTGCATCATTAAATCATGTATTTCGGTTGCCTCACCTTCATCTGTAATCTGACCTTGAATTGTGTTTGGTGGTTGCAAATCTGGTTCTGTATTCAAAATGATTTCATCAATCCTTTCAAGGGAAGATTTCTTATTAACGACCTGCTCAAAATTTTCGCCATCTGTCTCATCCTCAACATTAAAACTAAGAGATTGTTGATTTGCTACAAGCTTTTCATTCGAAGATTCACTATGCAATTTACCCTGCAAAAACTGGAATGATTCAAAACATAAAGGTAAGGAATCTTCTTGTATCATTTGATCATATATGCCAGCTTCTATGTCTTCAGGTGCAACCTGACTATTAATGGAATTTGGGGGCTGGAACTTTGAATATAAGAAGTCTGGAACAAATTTTTCATTGCCCTCAAGAGGATCCAAATTAGGATTTGTCGATAGCTGATGTCTGATTGAATGAAAATTATCTCTGATGAACTGACATGAATCAAAGCACAAAGGCAAAGATCCTTCACTTATTTCAAAATTTGCTGCACTTTCCTCATTGTTTCCATAGCTGATATGCATCGGTTGATTACTGTACTCGAGCTATTGTAAGCAAACTTCCTCATCCCACAAACTAGTTGTTGATTTGTCTGCAAGATTAGCTTCTGTTTGGAGAGCATAATCATCATCATCATACTGATCAAACTGAGGCAAATCGTCAGTATAAAACACATCATCAAGCATAAATGTCATATTAACAAGTCTTTCTTCTCCAACATGATCTACAAAACAATCCTTATGACTACTGAGATAAGAAACAAAATGTTTTGGATCAGCCACTTGTTCATGAACGTCATTTTCACCTTTTGCAGTCATTTTCCTCACCATCTCTTCTACTGTACTCACCAAAATGTCAAGCTTTTCCTCTGAAGTTGTAGTTTTCTCTAGATCCACATTTTCATCTCTTCTTCTTTCAAGCTTGCCCTTCTGATCAGTAAATGAGCCTCTACATTTACTACATTGTTTTGCATCTCTTCAAGTGTTGCAACATTCTTTTCTCTCAGCTAAAACTCCATTTCCAGGTGGAAGGCACTCGGGTAGTGCAAGAGAGCAGATCCAGGAGGGGGTCTTATATCAACCGGCATTGAATAATAAACTTGATTAAATCTGGCTAAAAACTGTTGTACTGTCTCCCCTAGCAGTCTTTTTAGCTGATTATACTCTTCTACGATAAGGAAAAGGTTATGTCCGATCCTCCACCTGTCAAGAAAAGCTTTGATGAACTACTGTAAATCTGTGATTCTCGCATCAGGCAGGGCTTTGAACCAACTCTTGACTTTGCCTTGCAAAGAAAGAGCAAAAAGCCTTATACTTACATCTTCTTCATCAATTTCAAAAAGGTCTAGAAAAGTCTCAACATTTTTCACATGTTGCTCAGCATTGACATTCTTACATTCATTGTCAAATCTTGGCAAGTATAGATCATAGTTGTTGGGGAAAGCATGAAGAATAGAAGGTAAAACAAGAGGTTTATACCTATCTGGGATTATAACAGCTGTAGGAATATGTACAAGAGCTATGGGATTAGTCTTGTTTTCTTTAGGCTCATCACTTTGTAGAGAATCATCATAAGATGTAGGAAAAGTAAGGAGGCTAGGATCAAAGGGAAACTTAGTATTTACGCTTTTTGAACGGGTCGATTGAAGATTTTGATCACCTTTATCATACAACAAGTTTTGAACAACATTCAAGACAGCTTCAAGAATAGCAAAGAAGTAATTCACAAGAAAGAAGAGTAGGTCTTGAATACCATTCCACTTTGGATACTCGAGCTTTGTGTAAGATCCTTCCATTTTCGCAGAGAAAGAGTTAGTCCTCCGGTGGAGTCACCATGAAGAACCGATTTGCTAGGTTCTTCAGTGAATGGAGTCACCAGGTGAATGATTTCAATTGTCTTCTGTATGATTGTTGTCCACCATCAACCATCAGATTTGAAATTGAGATATGTCTTGGGGTAAGACAATATACAAGAAAACCATTTTGTCCCCAGTGGAGTTGTCACTATGTTAGCACCTAAATCTGCCTTAGGCTGAAGGAAGGAAAAATTCAGGGTAACCACAAACCACGCTCAGTCTGGTAGCTAGCCCTACTAGAACAGGAGAGGTCTCTCTCCGAGTCACACTCAGTGAATACTTAAAATGATATGGTCTGACATGACTTAATGTGAAATATGATCTTAGGCTAGTAAGTGAATATGGATACAAGAAACTATTTTTATGAATGACTATGTTTCTGGGATGGTATGGGACCAATGGACAGCAATGAGCAGAGGATGAAATACAAAGGCACAGATTACTTAGTGAAGCAAGACAGGCGGAAAGCCTAGCAATTTAGTTTGAAATAGCATAGAATGGAGAGATTTATTAGGAGGGTGAAAAGGGCATACGTACATGAATCCTTTTCAACAGAAGAAAGAACACTGAACATGAAATTTTCCCACAGGCAGAGCAATAAAATTGAATTTTACCTTATCTAACTTAGAAAATTTCACTGGAAATGAATATGAAATGAACTATGAAACATAAAGAAATACATATGAAACATAAGAGACACATTTGTTATGCTCACAACCACATGAATCTCATGAAACAGAGCTGTTGCCTTTCATTAATCCTCTGCCAAAATATACAATGAAGAAACAGAGTTTCTTTCATACAGTCTCCCAGAAGTTACAAGCCAACCCACCCTTTGCAAATAGTTTGCATACAATATATAGAATGTGCCATGAGGATATAGAACGCCCAAGGGTTTGGGATTTACTCGAATCATTACAAAATGGAGGTGGAAAGCCAACCATTAGCTACAGGTGCAGCGTTACAAAGATGCCAAATGGCTTTGGGTGACTGTTTGCCTTCCTTTGCCACTTGGATAGAAGCTAATCTGGAGTGAAAATACTTCAAATTCCACCTTAGGTGCCGAAAAAGTGAAATGTAGATGAGCAGGCCCACTTGGAGAATTCACGAATCGAAATTTCGCTAAACGGAGGTGAAATTGGCCTTTTTCCCTATATGCACCGCGCCAAATTCTATATGCGCCGCGCCACTTTGGAGGTTGTTTTGAGGCACTTGCAGGTGTCCAAAATGTGCCCAAGTGTGCTTGTTGGAAAGCCTGGTCTATCTACTTTCCAACCCAAGTGGAATTTTTTAAATTTGGTGCTCATTTTCCCCTCCAAATCTTCATTCTGCCAAGACTGCTTCCTGTGTGTCAAAATAAGGGCAAAGAGGCCATGTTTTGGGTGTTTTCGACCTCCTGGAGACTCAAATCATGCCCAAATTTCTTGTCCAAGCACCAGTAGTCGTGATTTTGCATGCTGAATCCAAAAATGCAAGCCATTTGTCATTTGGATTTCCCAATCCTAAGCACCGCGCCAGTGGCGCGATGCACAGGGAGAAAAAACCTGTGTTTTGACCAAAAAATTACCATGTGACCAAAGTTGCCCCAAATTTATTGAAATTTGGCCTAGAGGTTCTCTAAGAGGCACTATGCTAGGCCACAGAAGCTTCAACCAAGATTCGAAGCTAAACTTTCTCTTTTGCCTCATTTTCCTCTTTTGTTGCTTTGCTCAATTTTGCCTTCAAGCTCCTTATCCGGGCCTTTCCTGTTAGGCCCCTATACTACTAGTGTAACCCCTTATTGTTATTAGTACAAACCACTTATTATATTTATGTACCCATGTAGTGCCCATATTGTTACTATTGTGCCCCATAGAAGCCCACTATTGTTATTATTGTGCCCTTACATTATTATTGTTATGTCAGCTCTGATTATTTATGAGCCCTTAGACTCTATATATAGAAAGGAGTCTTTTTCATCTTGTATCATCAAAATGCATTTATGTAATGTAGGAGGGTTCCCCTCAAAAGAGGCTGAATTATAAGGCGTTGATCTATCTTTTCTATCCTTTTCCTTGAGTGGTTTCATAACATTTGGTATCAGAGCTTTGGATTCTAGGGTTTCGCTGCTCCAAACAAGTCATCGTGGAATTTTCACTATAATTTTTTTCTGTGACGTTTTGGAAGTCACAAGAAAAACCCATTTGAGAAGACTTGGCGCTGAACTTTGGGTCCGAATTTCAGAGCGTTTCGCGGGATATTTTCGGAGATATGATCTACAGAAGTTGGCCTTTTTGCAGACTCCTGAATTACACTCAAAACAGGTGACCTGGGGAAAATCATCATAACTTTCTTTCTGAGCATCGGATTGAAATTTCGTAAGAAGGTACAGAAAGAGGATGGACATTAGTTTTCATTTATATATTTTTTAGAGTCAAAGGTTGAAACAGTCACACGTGGAACTTCATACAAGTTCTCGCTACTGAATTAGTCTATAATCAGGTCACTGTGGGATAATTAGCATAACTCTTCATTGGAGAATCCAATTGGGGTCAGACTGGTGGCATTGGAAAGAGAACGTAGAGGACTACTACAGATCATAGTTTCAAAACTTAAAGATCTAAAAGTACAGAGCTACAGTCATTTCAAGATTGAGCTCCTAAAATCAAGAAAAAGCAAGATGAGGAAGTTTGATGGCAAGGATCCAGTAAATTGGATATGTCAGATGGAGCAATATTTTGATCTACATGGTGTACCAAGATTACAAAAGGTATGTATTGCATCTTCATATTTAGAACCAGATCAATTTTTATGGTATAAAGGGCTTTGTTCTCGTAAAAAACTTGTTACGTGGTCAATTTTCACGGAGGAAATGATAGCACATTATGAGGATACAAAGAGCAACACCTTCTTGAGAGCAACACCACAACAATTGGAAATAGTAAAAGGGCTTTGTGACATACTAGAAAGTAAAATTATGGCAACAATGAATTCTACCCCTCACAGCTATGAAGATGGAAGTTTTGTTTCTCTTAGCCTTCCACAACCTACAAGGGTTACACCACAACAATTGGAAGAAAAAAGAGAAAAAGGGCTTTGTTACAATTGTGATAGCAAATGCACTAAAGGTCACAAGTGTGTTGAGAAAAAAATATTTTACATAGAGTATGAAGAGGAGGAAGAAAAGGATCAAGAAACATCGAAAGAAGAGGATATATGCTAGGATCCAACCCCAAATATAGAAGAAATGAATCAGACCATATCTTGTAAAGCATTAGCAGGAATTACCACTCCTCAAACTATCGAGATAGAAGGACATATCAAGAAGAAAAAGGTGCAAGAAGTGAAAGATCACATCAATAAAGAAGAAATGAATCCAACCATATCTTGTAATTCATTGGTCGAAATTACCAATCCTCAAACTATCAATATAGAAGGACATATCAAGAAGAAAAATGTTCAAGAAGTGAAAAATCACATCGAGCGTCAAGAAATGAATCCAACCATATCTTGTAAAGGATTGGAAGAAATTACCACTC
>APFE030784006.1:15483-47478 GCA_000404065.3 Pinus taeda | reverse complement strand
AATTGTTCATTTATGTAATGTAAAGGAGGTTGCCCCCTCGAAGAGGCTGAATTCTAAGGCGTTGATCTATCTTTTCTATCTTTTCTTGAGCTGGTTTCATGACATTTCCACTCATGTTTCGTGCCCTGTAATGATAAACCATCCTCCTCAGTATGGTTTTGTCTCTGTTGACCTTCTCCAGCAGTCTCTCTAGGTGGATGTTGATCCGCTCTAGCCAGGACTCACGGTTATTGTTGATCTCTTTCTCCAAGGTAGTGAGCTCGATCCTCCTTTGTTGGGCAGCTTGTCGATTCTCACGAATGCTTTGCAGCTCCATGATCTCATGCTGGTCCTCAAGCTGCTTGTTCCTCTACTCCAAATACTTGATGATCCATTTGGCCCTCTCCATATTGAGTGACAAGTCTTGGATCTCCTTGTTCTACTCCTGAATAGTCATCCTAAGTCAGGCACTCTCCACATCTGCATCATCCTCCTGACTGAGGATGAAGTTGGCCTCCTATTCACCTGATGGCCCCTCATCATGCACGAGCCTCTTACCCTTGTCCTGTACCTATGTTGTTGATGTCAGAAGCGAGGCCCCTTCCACCCCGGGCTTTGTGTTTCCATCTCATGCTCTGATGAATGCTCACATGCCATGACTGTTATGTGTGTACTGTACTTGGGCTACCCTTTGATGGTGGTATGAAACTAGGTGTTGTTGTGATATCTGCCACCAAGGGGAACAATGAAAAAAGGGAGTGTTAGGAGGGGAATAATATGATGGAATAGGGGTTATGGGGAGAAGTTTTGTTTAGGGATATGTAGGAGGGTTTGGGGATTTCATAAGGTAGGGTTTTGGGGTTTTATAGTTGACAAATGAGTGGAGGGGATAGGGGATAGGGGTTTAGCAGGGTTTTAGGGTAGGGAAAAAATAGGGAAAAAAGGGATAAGGTGGAAGGGAACAATGGAAAGGAGTGAAACAATGAGAGGTGACAGAGGAGCCTTGGCATCAATACCACAAGTTTGCAACCCTAACAACCATGGCTTTGATGTTTTCTAGCGGTAGGTTTTATGAGTTTTTGTTGCAATTATACATAGCCAGGAACCACCACAAACTTCACAAAAATTTGATGATCAAGCACGATGTAGACCCTACCTATCAATTGGAGAGATTTCAAAGTGATTGATTGCAAGTTTGGCACGATTTCGGGCCTTCACGGGTGTGCGCCGCGCAGCAAACCTAGTGCGTCGCGCTCTCTATATGTGTCGCGCCCTTGTATTTTTAACACTGTTGGGTCATGCTTTGTGCGTTGTGCCCTCTATGTGTGCTGTGCTCCTCTATGTGTGTGATGTGCTCCTGAAAATGACTCCAACCTCTCCTAAGAAATGTGCTTTGCTCTCCCAATTACTTCGCTATGTTTCTCTTTACCTTGGTATGCTCAATGACTTTGCTCCTTGTGGAAACTTTGTGGAATGAAGAATTTGCAGTTTTGGAGGAAGATTGAAGTCAAATTTAGGCCTTTTAGCCCTGTGCGCTGTGCCTTCGATGTGCGCTGCGCCAGTGTAAATTTACACTGGAAAATTTCTCCCTGTGCGCTGCGCTCCCTCTGTGCACCGTGCCTTTTTGCAGGAGCCTTTTGGAGGCCTTCCCGGTGTCCAAATTGGGTGCAAGATAGCTCGTTGGAAAGGAATTTGAGTCTAATTTCCAACCCAACTAGAATTTTTCAATTTTGAGTTCATTTTCCCTATAAAAAATCAAAGCTCCCAAGACTGGTCAAAATGTGCCAAATGAGGTTGCCTCAAGGCAGAGTGTTGTTGCAGTAAAATTTTGAAGGTGTTTCTCAACTCCAAATGGAGCTCATGATAGCTCATTGGAAAGATATTTATGTCTAGTTATAACTTTACTCATCAAGAAAGTCATTTGGCTAACCAATCTAGGAGAAAACGTGATTTTCCCAATGTCACTTTAGAGGGGCATCAATTCTCCCGAGGCAATTGTATTTTTGACATTTCTCTAAAACCATGACACTTGTGTAAAAAGTGAAGAAGTTTTTTCTTCGTTGGCCTATTTTGGACAAAATCCTCTCTTAGTTTTCTAAAATTCATCTTTTCTTGCTTAGAAACATCATTTGAGTGAATTATTGAACCTTCCTTTTGCCTGCAAGTATCATTGAAGCATTTTGAGAACAACAATTTGCAAACCCTAGACCTAATGATTGAAATGAGTCTTTTCCATTAAAATATCAAACATTGACTGTCATGGATTTTAATAACTTTGATGAAAAGACCTAAGCCAGCAAGTACAAGACATGAGGGGAAATGACTGACAAGACCCTTCCGTCAGATTATGGCATGCCCCTAGCGGAATGCAGTTGAGTGGATGGAGTGAAACACCTAAAAAATCAAATGCAGAAAGAGTTTTGATCTTGATGAAGGATTGCCAAGACCAAATCTAACAGGTGACATCATCCGCTCGAGCTGAACTGAAGAAGGAAACATTGAAGTGTTGTCCCTTGATGCAGTTAGGCGAGCGTTATACTCCAAGTTTGGTACCTGATGAGCCCCAGAAATGGGTAATTATATGGGCTTATTTTTCCTCTTAATTTGACTTAATCCACCATTCTCATTAGTTTATTGCATTTTTTTGAATATATTTATGCTAATAGAGTGAATTGGGTTAGTCATTTTTCCATGTAGTCTAATGTGTGCTTCATGCAAAATATTTGGTCAATTTTGGACAAAGTCAAGGGATTTATGAGCAAATGGCAGCTAAAACTCGAAAAAAATAGGGAAGAGGATTTGTAGGGGGTGTCTCCTTCATTTATGACCCCTTTCCTTGAATCCTCCATCAGCAACTCAGAGCACAAAGGTCCACATTCCAAGGGGCAGCTGAGCAAGTAAAGAAGGATTGTTGTTATCTCCAGTTCTAGGAAGCCGATTTCCTTGATTTTAGGAGCACTGTTGGAGGACTCCATTTGTTTAAATAAGGGGGCTTAGAGCCTCATTAGGTTATCCAGTCATTAGTAGAATTTTCACACTTTGTGTAGCACTTGTTCAACTTCTTTTCGAGTCCCTTTTTTAGAACAGTTCATGTAATGTGACTATTATTTTTGATAATGAAGATGAAACAGTTTTTGAGCCAGCATTGCTCTCTTTCAGAGGGCTGAAGCTCTTGGGTTAGGGCCCAACCTAAGCTACCTAGCACCTCTTTCTTTGTACTTATATGTTTTTGCTTCAGTTCATGAGTTAATTTATATTACATAGATTCATTTTATTTTGTTATATTAGGTTGCTTTTGATGGTTTGCATAGTTGTTTTTATTTCAGTTGCTCAAGTAGATTGCTATAGTGATAGAATAAGATTCAAAAAGGCCAACATCAGGCCTTGATCTCCTTTCTCCCTTCTTGGGACTATGATTTGAGGTTAAGGCACTACTGCTACCACCAAAAACACAATTTTGCTCTTCCATGCAACTGCTAGTGTGATGACTTGATTTGGAAATATTTATATATTGGTTCAGATTCAGTTTCCTAGATAATTTCTTATTCTTTTTCCATAGTTCTCTCTACATTCTTTTCTGTTCAAGATTACTATTCAACATTTTCTGTTTGTAGATCAGAAATTAGGTCAAGCTAGAGAAATTTCGGTTTTTTAGTCCCTTCTTTGATCAGTTTTCATAGGTAGATGTGCAGATCTCTTGTAGGACACCTCAGCTCACCATACATCCATAAAATAGTTAGTACCAGCTCACTTCTCACAGATTTCCCAATTCATTCGCAACATTTCACCAATCTGCCCTAATCTCTGCGTTTTTCTCCATAAGCTGCTATCTTGCCATTTGAACAAATCAAACCATCCTGTTTTTTCTTGATCTTCTTTGACAAGCTCCAGACACATCAACACCTTCATCTAGCCGTTAGTTACCCTTTCCCATCATTTCTCCACCTTCAAAACTCCAAAAATAGCTCTCGGCCTCCTCCTGTAGATCTCTTGCAGCCTCCTGTAGAATTTCCTATGAGTGATTTTTCGAAGTCCGATCACTATGAAATTCTGTAGAAGGGTACTAGGGGCTCCTTAAAACCTCTCCACACCTTCTTCCACCTCTACAAAAATGAAATGCACCTTCCTTCACCATCAAACCTTTGCACAATCACAACCAAATAAATCACAAGCATAATAATTTCACATAAAGACACTCAAAAGCACAAATAGATGTTTTCTTCTCATTTCTTTTTAGAAGTAGCTTGAATAAATGCAATTTACCTTTTCAGTAGTTAATGGAACTCATTTCATCAGCTTTCATCTCTTTTCTTGCAAAAGTAGGGTCAATTGGTAAATTAAGGTTTGCTAGGTTTGCTAGGGTTTGCGTTACATTTTAGTTTTCCTTCTCTTTTTGCAAATATAATAGCCTCTATAGAGTTAGATTTCTTTCATCACAGTTAAAAGATTCTTTTGAGAATTCATAAAAGTTGGTTTAAGCTCCTAGCGAACTTGCACCAGCTGACCAAGTGATAGCCTATAGTAAGAGCTAATACTTATGCATACAACACCGTCACTTCCAAGTTTGTTACGAACTACCGTGTTGATAAAAGTGAAGTAGGAAGCCCCAAGAGTTGCAAAATTATTGCTGCAATACTGGTGTTGACCACTTTTTGGTGCCATTGCCGGGGAAGTGTCAGAGTATTTTTTGATTATTGCTTTCTTCTATTTCTTCTTACAACATTCTACTAAGTAATTTATTTCAACAAAAGTAGAGTAGTTGTTTCATTTCAATTCTGCAAAAGTAGATTAGGCATTTCCTACTTTCATTTCAATTCTGCAATTTTCATTTAATTAGTCATTTCCTGCTGTCACTTCAATTCTACAATTTCCATTCCAGCAAAGTAGATTAGTCATTTCCTTTCTTTCATTTCAATTCTACCATTTTATTTCAGCAAGTTCATTTTAGCTAGTTGCAATTTATTGTTCAATCCATTTCAGTTTTGCAAGTACAAGAAAAAAAATAAAAATAAAACAAAATCACCCAAAAATAGATTTCCTTCCATGCCTCGTAGGAATAGAGATAATTCAAGAAAATTCCTACCCAACACCCCCACCACATCACAAAGTCACCCTTCTCTCTTCTTTGGTGGCAGTGATCCAAAAGAACCTATCGGTGAACCACCAGAGGTATACGAAGATCTTATAGTAGAACAAGAGCAAGAAACCATTCCTCCTGAGACCATGGCTAAAAACAGAAATGTTAGAGGGAATGGAGAAAGAGTAGAGGGTACCTTCCCATCCGAGAGACCAATGGGAACACTAAAATGAAGAACATAAGTTCTTTAGCCTTACCTCACTTCCATGGGTCGACTACCAAAGATCCTGATACCTTCTTGTTTGAATTTGTTGTTATCTGTCAGACCTATGACTATGCAGAAGATGAGAAGAAGATGAATCTGTTTCCTTCTACCCTCAAGGATGCAGCATTGCGCTGGTTCATGGGGTTACCTGGCAACAGCATCACAACTTGGGCTCAGATGCATCAAGTCTTTAATAACAAATACCGGGACTACTGTAGGTCAAAGGATACCAAGGAAGAAATCTTCAAAATGACCATCGGAAGTGATGAATCCTTGGAAGATTAAGAAGAGAGGTTTCAGCTCAGTTATAAAAGGGCCAGGTGCATGCTTGACCCTGAATCTCTGAAGTGGGTCCTACTCAGAGGAGTCCAGGAAGACCTTCTAGATACCCTCCATTCGCTGGCTGGGGGGGACATCTACCAACTACGTTATGAAGACATAAAGACTATGTTTAGAAATCATTCTAGGGTAGCCAGAAAAAGAGGTAGGGAAAGTCAACCCTTAGCCAGTGCATCTTCATCCAATTCATCCCTTAAAGGTGAATTTGAAAATCTGCTTGAAAATTTCAAGAGAGAAATGAGGCAGACTCTTGCTGCAAATGGATACCTTGCATATCAAAAGAAAACAAGAGGAAGCAGAGAGGGCTTTGGCCATATTTTGTCCTAGGTGCACTAGAAGGCATCCTAGGAACGAATGTCTATTGAACTCTATAGAAGTATGTTCAGTCTATGAAGAAAACCATTCTACGAATTAGTGCCCTTCCTTGCTCGGATTTAAAGCTACATACTAGGGGGCCGAAGGAGCCACTGAATTGCTCTATTTCATGAACCAAAGGAGGCCACATGGGCCCAGACCTTACCAACAGGGAATGTAAGGGACATCCAAGACATATTACAACCCCATTCAAGCCACTTCCATGCCTTCTTGGGGTCCCCCTACTCATCCTTCTTGGTCCACACCCCCTCCTTGGTCATGTCCATCTCTATACCATGCTCAACTAGCTGCTCATTCATTTCACTCTTATGCTTAGCCACAGCCTCAGTGGAATGCACCTCATCAAGGGTGGAGGCCCCAATACAACTCTCCTCTCACTCTTTTGCCTCCACCACCTGCTCAACCACAACCATTGCCTCCTGCTCCACCAAGGCAACCCCAAATACCTGCTCAACCGAACTTAAACCCAAATAACAGATAGGCCCAGCAGGTGTATAGTGGGGAAACAACATGCCCAACCTATGCTGTGGAGATTCAGGAGATTAACCTACGATTTGGGAAGGTTCTCATAAATAACCAACCTCCCCCTAAGGAGGATGAGGAAGAAAAAGAGGAAAGTGAACCAAATCCATTCCACCCTTTCCTAAGATATTATCTAGAATAACACAACCTACCCCAGAAGAAACTGAACTTCTAGGAGAACTAAAACAATTATGTGTAAAGATACAACTTCTCCAAGCCATAAAGGATGTGTCTATATACAACAAGATGATCAAGAAGAAGTGCTTCAGGCACCCAAGCAGGCACAGGATGATGCTCCAACTATCAATGTCATAGGATAACTGTTTGACCTAATGTTGGGGCAGGTAATCTGTCTGAACTATCTAGACCCTAGAAGTCCTGTAGTGAATGTCCACATCAATGACACCATAATCCCCCATACCCTGATTGATCTAAGGGCTGCCATTAATGTGATGACCAAGTACACTATGCTCATGCTTAACCTTCAAGGCTCCCTGAGGAAGACCACAACAGTACTACAGTTAGCAGACTGCTCCACCATGATCCCTAAAGGGATTGTGGAATATGTAATGGTCTCCATCGATTATTGGGAGTACCCTACTGATATCCTGGTTCTCCAACCAAAGGAAAAGCTCATTGGGTATCCTCTCATCCTGGAAAGACCTTGATTGGCTACTGCAGATGCCTACATCAGTGGTCGAGCTGGGAACATGACAATCAGGAACGGGCATATGTCCAAGTAGCTAGTCCTATATCCTCCTGCCCAACCTTTGTTAGAACATGATTTACCTCTCTGGTTGGAGGAGGAAGATGAGGATCAAGTCTATTCTGCACCACTGTGTACAGTAGAAGCTACCATGGGGGGGGGGGGGGACGCACAAACCGAGGATGATCTTATTGAAAAATTGATCTGGAATCCACCCGCAGTGTGTTGCCATTAGAAGAGTTGGTGGAAGAAACCCAATCCAATCCTTTAGTTGATCTCTATGTGGCTAACAAGACCTCTCTCCGAGTTAAGAATGTGGAATTCAGCCCAGAAAGAACCTTGAAGATCAACTCATCCCTATCCACCTCACAGGAGAAAGAACTGTGTAACTTATTAAGAAACCACTTGGATGCTTTTGCTTGGAGCTATAAGGAGATGAAGGGAGTGCAACCTTCAGTCTGTACTCATCACATTTACATTAAGGAAGATTGCAAACCAGTCAGGTAGCCTCAAAGGAGGATGAATCCAACCCTTAAGGACATTGTCAAAGAAGAACTGCAAAAGTTACTGGATGCAGGATTCATCTACCCTATCTCTGACAACAAATGGGACTCTCCTTTGGTGCTAGTGCCAAAGAAAAATGGGAAGTGGAGAATCTGTGTCGATTATCGGGAACTAAACAAGGCCACCAAGAAGGACCATTTTCCTTTGCCTTTCATAGATCAAGATGGCCTGGCAGGGAAGAAGTTTTTCTCCTTCTTAGATGGGTTTATAGGGTACAACCAAATCCAAATCAGCCCAGAAGACCAAGATAAGACCACTTTCGCTTGTCCTTGGGGTACCTTTGCATACCGCGTCCTTCCTTTCAGATTATGCAATGCTCTCGCCAATTTCTAGAGAGCAGTATTGAGTATATTTGTTGAACTGGTTCATGATGTAGTGGAAATATATATGGATGACTTTATCCCTTATGGTTCTAACTTCCAGGAAGCTTTGTCTAACCTGGGAAAATTTTTGGACAAGTGCATTGAAATGAGCCTATCACTCAGTCCTGAAAAATGTGAATTCCTGAAGACTGAAGGGACTGTGCTAGGTCATGCAATCTCTTAACAAGGATTACAGGTGGACCCCAACAAAATTTCCATCATCCAAAGGATCCCACCTCCTCAAAAGGTAAGAGATGTTCGATGTTTCCTAGGTTTAGCAAGGTATTATAGAAGATTCATTAAGGATTTCAGTAATCTAGCATCTCCATTGCTTTTTCTTTTGCCAAAATATGTTGAGTTCATATGGACTGACAACTATCAAGAGGCTCTGGATACCTTGAAAAGTAAACTGGTGACTGTCCCAATTTTGAGAGGTCCAAACTGGGCCCTACCTTTCCACATTCATACAGATGCCTCGAACAAAGCAATAGGAGCAGTGTTAGGGCAAGTTGACAAAAAGCTTCCTTATGCCATATATTTTGTAAATAAAAACTTGTCGAAGGCAGAATTAAACTACACTATAACTGAAAAGGAGCTCCTAGCTATAGTCCATTCCCTAAATAAGCTCAGACACTACATCATCGACAATTAAACATTTGTACATACTGATCATGCTACAATTAGGTATTTAATGAACAAACCGGATGTAAATTATCACATTATTAGATGGTTGCTTTTATTGCAGCAATTTGATTTAACCATTGTTGATAAGTTGGGTAAGGAAAATGTTGTTACTGATTTTCTGTCTAGAATGGATCTGCCTGCAGGTGAAGAAGGAATGGTGGATGATCAAATTCCAGATGAACACCTATTTGCTATCTCAATACTCTCTCCATGGTTTGCTGATATAGCAAATTACTTGGTTTCCACACAGTTCCTGCCACACCAGTCCTCAAAATAGAAGAGCAAGATCATCAGAAAAAGTGCCCTGTTCACCTGGATTGGGGGTAATCTCTTCAAACTTGGCCTAGATCAAGTTTTGAGGTGATGTGTCAGGGAAGAGGAAGTTCTTGACATTCTCCTAACCTATCATGATTGGCCCTGGGGGACCATTTTGCAGCAAATAGGACTGCCTTCAAAATCCTTCAAGCAGGTTACTATTGGCCCACTCTTCATCAAGATGTAAGGAGATATATCAACCAATGTGATCGGTGCCAAAGGATGGGGCAACCTACTCCAAGGGATGAGATGCCCTTGCAACCTCAAGTGACTTTCGAGCCATTTGAGAAGTGGGGAATGGACTTTGTGGGTCCTGCCAATCCTCCTTCAAAGCAGAAATCTTACATCATTGTGTGCACTGATTATCTGACAAAATGGGTAGAAACAAAGGTGATCATGAAAACAACAGAAGAAAAGGTAGCTGAGTTTTTGAGAGAGAATATATTATACAAGTTTGGATATCCAAGAGAATTAGTCACAGATCAAGGGAGCCAGTTTACCTCCAATCTGATTGAAGACCTACTCACACATCAAAAAATTAAGCACAAACCTTCCACCCCTTATCATATGAAAGCAAATGGATAGGTGAAAGTCACTAATAGAGCTTTGGAAGGGATTTTGACCAAGGTAATGAGTAGCAGCAGAAAATATTGGGAAGATCAATTGGTTGAGGCCATCTGGGCCTATAACACCACTTGGAAGACCATCACAGGGTTCACACCCTATGAGCTGGTCTATGGGAAGAATGCTTTGTTGTCAATAGAATTTGAATATAACACACTAAGGATGGAAGCTCAACTGGACCTAGATATCAACCATGCACAAAAGGAAAGCTTACTTCAACTAAATGGATTGGATGAACAAATAGTGCAAGCCCTTCTCCACTCAAAGCTAGTCTAGCTTCAACGGAAAATATGGCATGACAGACACCTCAAAGTGAAACAATTCCAGGAAGGAGATTGGGCGCTATTGTATGATTGAAGGTATAAATATTTCAAGGGCAAATTGAGGACAAGATGGTTGGGACCGTACATAGTATAAAAGTGCAATGGCAATGGTTCAGTTCTGATCAGGACCATTGATGAAGAAGCCATCCCCATGCTTATCAATGGGCATAGGTTGAAAATCTATAGGAAGCCCCTCTCCAAGTAAGAATTCATTGAGAATTTGAGTAAAACAATGTTGGTAGTGGAGCAAGTCTTTGCCTCCACTCCACCCACACACTAAAAAAAAAAAAATAGCAAAAAAAAAGAGGAGAATAAAAGATCCCTGTGTGAAAACCTCCCATTGGAGGCACCCAGGGTAGGTAGTGAGGGTGAAAACCTCCTAGAGGTGCCCCAATTGTCTCATTAAAAAAAAAAAAAAAAAAAAACAAAGAAAAAAACAGGAACAGAAAATTAATTTTTTTGAATGCATTGCCGATTGTAAGAGGGCCATAGAAATAGAAGGGGCATGGCCAAGTTGAATACACCCCTGATATACCATCTCTCCATTGCTATTGTCTTTTCCCAGTCCCTGGTCTCACCTTTTCTCGAAATTATGCATCCTACAAGAGGCTCTGTGCATTCTACAATAGGCTCTTGTAGAAATCACAGAGAGCTCGACATCAAGTCCAGAAAAGGATTAGAGGGCTAGAAACTTGTCCAAAAGACCTGTGGACCCCCCTGCCACCATTCATCCTCCTAACTCTCCTTTCCACACTTGCACCACTGCATTTCCACTCACTTCTTTCTCCCTGCACAGAAAACACAGAAATCCTGTTTCTTTTGTTTAAAAAAAATGAAGAATAAAATAGCATCATGCTTAGCTTATCTCTTACCTGGTGCATACCAGCTTCTTTTCCTTAGCTGATAGAACCTTCCTTAGCTATCTGTCTAGTCCCTACTCAAGCCTCAGCCAAAATTTTTAAAGGGAGAAGCAGCTACAGGAAATCCTGCAGGATTCTTGTAGCAGCTGATCCCATTAAAAATCGAGCTCCAGAGGCAAGGTCAGTTCAGCCACAACTGTATAAAACACGCAAGGAGTTGTACCTAATTAAAGATCACCAACATGAGGTAGCCAAGCCACCAATTTAGAAGCCATGGGTGCTATCAATAGCAATCCATGAATAGAATGCCAAAGTCTAAGCATGCAACAACACGATAGCGACTAACAGGTAAGTGACTAAACCCGTTCCTCTGTTGCATGAGTATAATTTAGAAACTGCATGAACAATTGAGATGGTTACAATTAAACGAGATCAGTGGCCAGCTAACTGGCCACCCTTATCCAGTTCAAACAACACCTCATCTAGTTCAAATAGTGCCTCGTCCAGTTCAAACAGTGTTGAGTGGCTGTAGTCAACACGTGTGTTCAGTCAACTCAAGAAAAACTCAAAACAAGTAGTGGTAGCGTATAACGAGAATGATGGAAGTGATTGTGGGCAGATGACATGAAGTTTCATAATGGCACTGAAGTAGGGACCAACGGTCTGGATGAGGGTAAAATACCCTTCATGCCACCTCACCTCGTCACCGTAGAACACTCCTATAAGCTTAAGTATGCTACAGTCGACTGCATCCACCACCTTTGTTTTCATTGTATCGACGAGCTCTCAGTTGTAGAAACCTACCTACTACCTCCAGAACCTTTAAATAGTCACTCTCCATTAGTTTCAGAAACCTTTCACTTATAAGCTTCTACAGGAGCACTATCAGGATCTACAGGAGTGAAAACACAATCGTACAAGAGCCCTTCTATAGGAAGGCCAGCGAATAGCCTCGTAGACGGAAATTCAGGATTTTATGGCAAATTTGAGCTCGAAAAGGTAGGCTCAGCAAAATACACTCTGCATTTCCATATATCTACAAAAGGTGGTGGGGTTTGAAGCGAAGTATTGAGTTGAAAAGAAAGGAAAAGTGAGAACAGAAGTCTGCCTATGTTTTTTTTTTTTAAATATATAGTTTCTCCATTTGCTCTTTACACCAAAAAACCGTCTCTTTCTCCTATGTGGTTTTCTCCTGTGTAAAGAGATGATGCAAATCTAGAAAATTAAGCCTGTAAAAAAGTGAACTTACATTGGGTAGTCTGCTTATTTTCTGAAAGGTAAAAACATTGTCCTATATACTCTCTATTTTTTTAAGATATTGTTTCCCTCAAATAGACCGAGAAGTAAATTAAGTTTAATAACATAGTTTTAAGGGAATGAAAGTTGCAATTTTTTTTTGTTAAAAATTAGGAGAAAAAACTCTCTCTCTAGTTCTAGAAAAGAAAACCTCAACTGTTCTGTTGTTTTCGAGTTTGAAACTTGTTGTCTTCCTCCTCACCTGAGAATTTCTAGTAGTCTCTGAACATCATGACAGGGGGTTTTATGAGGAAGGAGCCTCTGAATTCAACTAAGCTGCATGAACATCCAGAAGTGGTAGCCCTCTTTACCAGGAAAAATTGGATGCCTTTCTTTGAAAAATTTCATGTGTATGATGAGGAAGTCACAGAGGAATTTTTATTGTCTTTAAAACCTCACTCAAAAACCCATGTCATAGTCAGTTTTAAGGGTCTAACCATAGAACTTACACCAGAGTTTATTAGCAGGATTACAAGCCTCCTACTTGGACTCCTTGGAGCAAAGAAGAAAAACCACTGGGTCAAGTGGCCAAGAAGACCTTTTTCCAGCCTAATGAATATCCTATGGAGGATAAGAATGGCATCAGAAAGACAAGTATACCTTATCCATGGGGTGAGGTCAGTTATCAGATCATGAAATATATCTCCTGTGAAGTAAGATACATCATATTCTATGGGTATCTTTTCAGACAATTACATGAACTAAGATATGGCATGGACCTTCCTGCATCTAGAAAACTTAGTATTCCATATTTTCTCCTCTAATCCTTGATAGAATCTAACACCAAATTGAAGGCAGGGGTTCCTAACCAATTGGCCCACCATGGGATAATTAAATTGCTGGTGGAGGATGCCCTCCACACTTACACAATCCCCATAGCCTGGAAGATTTTCAGGAGCATGACTAAAGAGGATGATATAAAAACTCTCACTGATTACCTTAGTCCATATGGAAGTGAAGAGGAGGAACAATAAGGGGAAGTTGAGAAGCAAATTCATGAAGAAGAGGAAACCCTCATAGGAAAAGAAGAAAAACAGAGGGGAGAGGAGAAACATGACATCACCGCAAATGAGCCTAAAGTAGAGAAGAAGAAAGAAAAAAATGTAAAAAAGGGTAAAACCACAACAGAGAAAAAGAAGAGGACAATAATTGAAAAGAAGAAGCCTAAGACAGTTCAAAAAAAGGCTGCCACGGGAAAGGCAGAAACTAAACAAGCAGAGGAGAAAACAAAATCAGAGACAGCAGACACAAAACTAGCAGAAACAGGAAAAACAGTAGATGAAGAAGAAGAAGCACCGCAAGAAGAAGTGTCTCCTAAGACACTAGCAAGAGAGGCAGCAATTGTTCTTGCTGCACTTAGTACTCCAGCCAAGCCCAAAGGGAAAAGGGTGAGACAACCATATATGTACTTCAAGGCTCAAAAAAGCACCAGAATCAAGATGGTGTTATAGACATTTTTGGGCACTTCAACCCCAATCATAAATGTCCATAAACTAAGGGCTTCTAAGTCCCAAAAAGTGTTGCTTCACTGCCTAAAGGAACAAGGTCAACTGATTACATCATCTCCCAGAAGTTCTCCACTGAAAACTGCTCATAAATGGTCAAAACTAGACCATACTAAAAGCTCAATGTAGGGGGTGTGATGCATATCACCTTCCCAATGTACAGGGTGCGATGGGTGGGGGGGAATGGACAAATGGCAGGGATAAAAATGCGAGGTGGAAGATCATGGAATCTTCCAGAAGCTTCCCCTCTGACACTTGCCTCTCTATTTTCGACCAGGGATGAGTAAGAGATCATCATTCTCCAAGTGGAAGTAGGAACTACAGAGAGAGGACACTAATCAAGATCCCAGAAGATGACTCACCTCTCTGTAATCATCTATATATGGATCCCTCATCACAGAGATCCAGAGGCTGGAATTTTGTATCTTATAGAGAAGTGTTGTTGGTTTTCTGGTGTACATTCATAGTGTTGGGTGATCTAAGCTTTGCTTGAGGTGAAGAAGGGCTTCCTAGCTGGAGGATGATGCTGGGTCAGAACATATGGTTGTAATCCTCTTGCTACTTTTCATCTTAATAAAGCTATTCTTGTTTTCTTCCATATTCTTGTGTACTTGTTCATATATGCATTTATATGGTTAACACACATATGATCTGGTGTTATTTATGAATATAGATCTTTGTTTCTTCGATAGTAGTATGTTGCTATGATTCCACAGGTTCTTTTTGAAGCTGGGCAGACGAAGAAGAAGTCGTGAAGCTCTATCAAGAATGAGAGGGAATCAAGCGGAAGACTCAGGTTGGTCTTCTTGGTTCTCCTCTTGTCTATTTTCATAAAAGAAAACAATAGTAGACTTTACTTGTTTGTTTCTAATATAGCCACTCATCTTAGTGGGAATATCAGTATCCGAGTGGACACTATTCCTGGTAACATTGTGTCACTATCTATAGGGTTTCTTTATGGTGGTTATGCTCAAGAAGGTTCAATTAGTTCTCAAGGCCATGTGGCACAATCTAGACCTATTTATGGTGCACAAAATCTACCCATGACACGTGTATCCTACTCAAAGGATTATCAAGAGCCCGTACAAAGAACTCATGTCTTCGTTAAATAACTCCTTCAAGGCTCTTGAGCTTAAGAGGGTTCAACAATATATTCAGGCACTTGTTTTTCATCCTTCACCATGTTCAAATCCCTATGACCCATCCCCATTCTAAAAAGGCTCCTAATGGCATCCATATTCAACCTTGATGTAAAATACTCGATAAAGAGGGATTTTGTTGTTGTTTTTAGGGGTTTTTCATGGTTATTGAGCTCAAGCAATGACATCTAAGGCCAAAGACCCAAGGCTCTCCATCCCTTAACCATAGAACTAAATTTCTAAAAGATCATCATTTAGGGATAAGCCCCTTGTTCCCCCCATAGCAATGTTTAAATCTTGAAGACCATTTTGATTGCAAGAAGCCTACCCTTGACACATGTATCCCACTTAAATACTTTGGCCCAAATAATTATTCATGATGGGGGATTAAGATAAAATATCATTTGGATCATGTGTTCCAGTCTAATCATGGTGGCCATATCCCCCTAGGAGGCTAGAGATATTGTATAAGGATCTTGTGTGGTCATTTGAGGATGAGTTCAACACTATCGTCATAAAATATTTGCAGGGGGTGATAATTACTCATGGTGATTGTGCCCAAAAAGCTTCATTTAGGGTAGAACTCCCTTTATTCCATTATTATGACTTTATATAGACGTCTCACACATTTTTAGTCGAAAAATAACTTAGTGATGACACCCATAACTACCTTGAAGGTGATTTCTATCTAATAGAGGCCAAAGAAGGAGATATGATGGACCCCTCCAATGCAGTTGAGCCTAAGAAGAAAGATTTGTGATTATAAGATTTGTTTTCTCTCCCTTGGTAATGGACACAAACTTAATACCCATCCATGATTCCCAAGACATGATAATGGCATCCATATTCAACTATGATGTTAAGGATACCCAACTAAAATGTCATATATTCACAAGACAGAGCTCATGTTGTGGTTTCTTATTGCTCTTTAAGGTGTACGAGCTTAAGAAGGTCCAATAGGGTTTAATTGTATTATGTCCCTTTTGGCCATGCTTATATCTTGACCCAAATTTCTAGTGGATAAATCCTACTCATGATTCCTAATATCAACTACAAAGTTCTTATGTTTTGACCATTCAAGGGTATGTACTAAACACTCATTGAATGACCACATAAGAACCTTGTATAACATATCACGAAAGGGATAAAAATGAAATGAATAAACCCAAATTCACACCTGGATTTTGAATTTGTCTCAATCCCATAGAATGAACCATTCTTGAGGCTATGGTTGCATTTAGTTTTCATCTAAGTGGGATATTTAGTGCCAATAGTAGTTTTCATGCAAGGGAATCTCCTTAAATATGTAAACCTTGTCAAGGGAGAAAATGAGGGGACTAATCCCTAAATTTGGGTCTTTTATAGCTTTAGCAATACGGTTAGGGGAAAAAATAGTTGTACCTTAGGCCCTAAATGCCACTACTTTGGCTCAATCACCATTGGCAACAACTACAAACCACAAGTTCACAAACCTTTTATAAAAATTCTTTGGCATCCTGGTTGTATATGGTGCAATTAGGGCCTTTTTCACACCAATCATGGGTTACAATGACTTGGACAAAGTTGAGGAATGAAAAAAAGTGCGTTGAGATATTATTTAATATTATTAGGCTAAATATCCATGAACAAGTACTTGTAAAAACATATTATTTCTTTGTAGGGGGTATTCACAAGCCTTCCACTATGATATGGGTGTCACTGAAGTGAATTTAGATTATGTGAGATGTCCAAGAAACCTTCATAAGCTCAAGAACCATGAAGTAATTTTTATTTCAATCTTATGTAAGTCATATTTTGAATTAATGGAGAAATAGTTTTCTTTAGCAAGCAACTAGTGTTGATTTTTCTCGAATCCCTAAGAAACTTGGGGAGGTCCCACCCATAGGATCTTTGGAAACCCTATTATACTTTTCTATATCTCATTTTGATACTTATTACTTATATTTTTCATGTCTTGCTTTGTTGTTACTGTTATTTTAATGAATGGTAAACCTTGTCATTTCTTATAAAAACTTAGGAATTTAATTTTTCTCATTTATTGAGTTTTTATTATGAGTAATATGTGTTATAAATATCTTCCTTTCTTATATTTAAGCATACTTTTTCTATGTTTCCATATTTAGTTCAATTCTAGGAGTTTCCTATATAACTATAATATTTTCCTAAAGAATTACAAAGCATCTTGTAGAATAGATATGATAACTTTAGTTTATCATTATTTCTCATGGTTTCATATATTACAACATCCCCATATTCTACCCCTACTTATTGTAATGATGATTATGATTGTAATTCCAGCATGGAAGGACCATGACTGGTTGAGCCTATGATTAAACGTATAATATTATTAATAATTAACTAACAGAATTGAAGGTTAAACAACCTTACAAATCGTTGGCCTGAGGAGAAAACTTGCTTGCTCACCTGTCTTAACCTAAAGTTAGTTTAGTGCATGAATATTTCTTGTCATCTTGTCTTTCATTAATAGTCAGGATCCATACCAACCGAATAAATGTTGAGATTGTGTGCACAATCATTGGGTGAGTCATCTAACAAGTGTTATGTGATGTGATTGGGCCTAAATTGAAAGGTAAAAAGCTCATTATAAAATGTTACAAAAAGAAAAGAAGTGGAAATACATACTTGAAAAAGGAGGAGGTGGCATAATAAATCAGAACCACCTCCTAATAGGTGAAGGGATGTGATTTGGAATGGGTAGTACAAAAGGTGCAAGTGATGCCCATTCTAGGGGTTCCAATCATTGATTAAGAGCTGATGGTTTGGGCCTATCACTTATAGATCATGAAAGGATAAGGAACTAAAGAGGAATTCGGGCTCTAGTAGATGCAGAAGAAGAGAGCAAGAAGGTGTGTTGGATGTTGAGAGATTATGAGTGGTCAGGTTGGGATGCTTTGTATTCCCTTATTTTTAATGCATTTCCATTGAGCTGATAGCTTGCTCTTTGTGACCTAGTTAATTATCCATGTGGTTATGCCTTAGAGAAATCAAATTATTTATCTGATTTGTGTAGCCTATGTGGACCCTAGTGAGTGAATGGGCCACTGGTTTTGGTTGTTGTGTTGGTGAAGCACTAGAGTAGTCATATCTATCTCCTAATATCATATTCAACCCTTTGGTGTAAGCCCTTTCCCTAAAAAACAATTTCCCTTAGACCTTGGATCTGGATCAGAAGTGTTCATCTACAAGAAAGGTTGTAGTGTAATTGGCATGTGGTTAGGTGGAGAATGGAATTACCTCCTTGAGTTGTTGGCTAAATAAATATACAAATATAAGTATTCTTGGTTATGCATATTGAATTACACACTATGGTATGTCTTACTATGTTTATGTACAATTATTGGTTCTATGTAAATTATGTAAGCATGATTAATTCATTAATTAACCATTATTAACCAATTAACTTATATAAGTATGGTGTTTATCAGATGCTTGATTTATGTGGTTGTGGAATTCTTATTCAATTGCATGAATGTGTGTTTTTTAAAGGATTTCTGAAGTGCCATTACCTAAGAGATCATATATCACCAAGCATAAAATTATGTTTTATATAACTACTTATTTGACTCCTTTTACCATGGATCATTAGAGGAAATAATGTAATACATATGTATATATTTAAATCAGTGGACTTGATGAACTCATTGAAAATAATGGGATGTTGTGTATTTAATTTTAATTGTTCTAGGTTTTGTACCTATTGGAGGCATATTAATTTGGTTATTTATCTATCTAAGATTTAACTGATGCATGGAATGATCATACCAACATGAAGGATTTAATTTATTCACAATAATAGTACTAAGAAAAACTCGAGGCCAATAAAGGCTTCTGAAATCCATAGAATTCTCTAAGACCTATAAGCATGAGACCGTAGAGTGTTTGGTTTATAATCAGGTTGAACAAGCCCTTATCAATTCATAAAAGGAATTCAAAAAAAATCACCAAACGTGGATTAAGTCATGGATTTACTTAATCATGGACTAATCCTTGCTTAATTAGTTTAATTGTATCACTTAATCAACTAATTAAGAGTTAATTCAGGGTTAGCATTAATCATGTGTTGTTCCCTATCATTGGGAACTAAGTTCATTGGAGTGCCTCTATTGGTCAGAGGTGAGGGGCGTGACAAGAAATATTTCCCATTATCAAATGGAGGAAAGTGCGTCCTAGGGGATAGAGAAATGTATGTCATGGGGAATGACAAAATGTATATCCTAGGGGATGGAGAAATGTATGTCCCAGGAGGCTAGAAAAGGTATGTCCTAGGGAATGTGAATAACATTGTTACTCGACATGGATATTCACATCATGTCGCACCCTTCCAACCTCAAACGATAAAATGTGATCATTGAGAATTATTTATAGAAGGAACGTGACGGAGTATCCCCTCCATCACTTATTGAATTTAAAATTGTGTCGCACCTTACTGGATTAAGGCCTAGCTGTGGCACTATAGTCCTGTAGTGCGGAGGTGGAACAACAATGTCTTTGTCTTGAGGAATGGAGAAATGAATTTGAAAATTGATGGGGAAAGTATGCTGTGGAATTATATTCGATTATAATGTAAAATATAATTTTTTTCATGTAGGGTTCTCGCCCTATGGAACAACCTAGCAATGGTTAATGTGATAGGTGCCATGTAGGCCGAGAAAGGCTACATGGATGCCACAGAAGAAGTGACATGGAAAATTTCTTATGTGGTGCCTACAAGGCATGACATGTGGTAGGTGGAATCAGCCCTATTGGATGGACAAAGGATCCATTTTTGGGTGAAACATGGCACCATCAAAGGGTACGACATGATAGGATGATTTCACCCTGATGTGAGCATGATGTAAAAAATGTTGAAAAATGTAACTAGGTTTGGTCTTCACAACTATGAAATATATTCTTGTAACAATAAAATGAAAAAGAAATTATTGTTATTATTGGAGCATGGGTTTCATGCTAAAGTTCTTTTATTTTATAGGTCAAGAACCCATTGAGTTCTTCTAGAATTTTTCCTAGGTATAAGAGTAATTGTCATATATGGAAGACCATATGGGAACATGATAAAGTGTAAAGAAGAAATTATTTTGTCTTTAAAGTGTCAAAATACCTCCAATATCAAGTCGGCCTACATGAAGAGCCAAGTCCAACCATGAAGAAGCTAATATATAAGAATAAATCGTCCTACATTTGGATAACTCACTCACTCATCTCTTATGTGAAGAAGTACTGTGAAGACGAATTCAAAGAAGGAAGTGTGAAGAGGAGGAATTCAAGGAAGTCATAGTGTTTTGGGCCTATTCTATTCTTCTCAGAAGATCAAAGTTTTGGTTTCTCCGTTGGGATCTCTGGTGGTTTGATATTAAAGAAGAATAGAAGGGAAGAAACATGAAGCTATATTAGCGAATCTCACTAGCCCTAGGACTCAATTCAAGGTAGGTGAAGTCAAGACAAAGTCTATTAGAGGGAGATCGATGTCTCCTAGAGAAGCAACAATAGTTGCAGTAGCTGTTGGGGAGAAAATTTTTGGATCTACTAGGAGGTTGAAGAGAATGAAGCAGGAGGCCATGGTAAACTTGATATTGGAGGGTATTTGTCTTATTATAGGTTATGGTATTCATTAATGAAAGGTCTGAAAGACAAAGAAGATATTAATGGGTTTTCCCCTCAAGAGGAAGGGTTTTGGCCCTAGCTTTTAGCCTATATATTGTGTCATTTTTATTACTATTTTGGTAGTTGTTTGATCTATTACACATTGGAATAATGTTATCGAGAAATCAAGTGTCCATTTAGAGCTGCTAGTCCCACTAAGACGGGTAGCTATCTTAGAAACAAACTAACTAAAGTTACTTATGTTTCCCTTTATGAGAAGTAGATGAGAGAGAAGAATAGAGTACCAACCTCAGTCTTTTGCTTAGCTCCTTGCTTGTTTCCTCTCCCCTTTGACAGATCTTTGCTGCTCCTTGCTCGCTTGTCCCACTTCAAATAACACCTGTAGAATCAAAGAAGCATAATACCATCAAAGCATAGAGATCTAAAATCATAAGCAATATAGGATCAGATATATATTGACCACACAAATGCATATATCAACTCAGAAATACTAGAATGTGGAGGAAAACTCAAATAGCTTTATTGATAGAAAGAGTAGAAAAGAGGATTACAACCCATTGATCTGACCCAACGTCATTCTCCCAGCATGAAATCCCTTCTTCACCTCATGAAAATCTTAGATTGCCCAACACTATGATGTTCCACAAAGAAACCAACAACACTTCCTTACAAAATACAAGATTCCAGCCCCTGGATCTCTGGGATGAGGGATCCATATATAGATGTTTGCAGGTGGGTGAGCTAGCTTCTAGGATTTTGATTAGTGTCCTCTCTCCGATAGTTCTTAGTTCCACTTGGAGATTCATGATATCTTACTCATCCCTAGGCGAATTCAGTGAGGCAAGTGTCAAATGGGCAGTTTCTAGAAGATTCTTTGGGTTTCCACCTAGCCAACTGCTTCTGCCATTTGTCTACTCTCGCTCATCGCACCCCACAAAAGGGATTTTTAGTATGCATCGCACTTTTTGCATGTGGCAGGTGAGATGCATCACACTCTTAGCACTGAGCAGTCTGTATGGTCGAGTTTTGACCAGTTCTGAGTAGTTTTTTATGGATAACTTTTAGGAGATGATGTAATCAGCTGACATTGCTCCTTTAGGGTATGAAGCAGAAATTTTAGGGACTTAGAAGCCCTTGGTTTATGGACATATGTGATTGGGGTTATAGTGTCCAAATATGTCTATAACAGTTGCCCTCTAAAGCATGAGGTCGTAAATATTTTTGATGTCGGGTGAAATGCTTTATCATGAGGATCCAAGGTTTTTCAAACTGGAAGGCGACCTGTAACAAGATACAATACAATACATTATCTTCATAATATTTTCATGATCTATTTGAGGCAGGCATTCCAATGCTCAACTTTATAAATTCATTCTCATGTACATAGGATAGACAACCATCTGTGTGGCAGACTGATGATTCTAGTAGAGCCATCATCCTTTGGCTTGGATGATTATCTATGTAACAATGATGTACAATTGATGTCTTTATTTTCTTGAATATATCATAGCCCGGATGGATGAAACTAGACCCAGGGTCTTCAAAACTTGTTCAATATTCGCCCGAAGTACAAGTCGATCCATGTGAAAAGATGTTCTAGAGTTGAACATGGAAAGACATCGCCTGAGTACTAGACAATGATGTAAGATGTTAACAGGCATGAGAGGAGTCACTGATAATGATGATGACTCTCAAGGTATGACAATACAATTAACGTGGCATGAAAATGGGACTTGGCATCGAACACCATGCAAAATCTTTCGGTCAAAGGCCATTAATGTAAACGTATCACCGGAAGTGAGAAACTTGCCATTAAGGTATGCGAGCTTCAAAGTACTGAAAGGGTTGTTCCTAGGTCGACTTCTTGGATAATGAGCTGATGTCGACAAGAAGTGACTCGTCGTAGGAGGGCATTAATGAATCCCACATCTATGAAACAAAACGAAGAAAATGATTTTGTGGAGGTGAAAACGATCTAATGATACAAGGTTCAGGGTGGCGATCATGAAAGAATGAAGTGTGAAGGTATTGCATTGAATGAGACACAAGCTCGGTTGGTGAATTCTCTGAGCGACTTCTCTTGAACATATCGGTGACACTGAAATGGATTGGTAGCGTTAACCCCAAAAATGGATTTTACGGTGGACCAATGGTAATATGACTGGTGAACGAAATAACCCAACCCGACTCAATCATGGTGATGGAATGAAAGTGTCATGTTCAAGAGCGAGTTGCTACCAATAGAGTTTCTTCAAGTTTTCTTCCCAATTTTTTCCCCAGTCATTGCTGACTAGTACCTCTTTATTTTTGTTAAGCTTGATTAGGATAACATATGCTTGTTCTATAATTTGCCCTTCAGGCAAACCCATCGCTATATTTTAATGAGCCTAGCGACAGTGAAACTCGCTCTTGTCTGCATGGACAAGTTTGTCGCTATTGTTTTAACAAGCTTAATGACAAAGATAACTTAGTCCTTTTCAATTTTAGAGAGTTTGAAAAGAGACAAAAAGGAAACTCCAGTAATCCTTTTCATCATATAATCCCTTAAGTCTGAAAAAGTATAAAATAATACGAAAGGGATGAATTTTCGATAGTTTTAACAAGACGAACAAGACAAGAACTTGATATTTTTTTGTAATGATCCCTCAAGTCCAAAAATATTAAAATCTAGAGGAGGGATAGCACTTCCAATCACTTGAATGAGCTAGAGATGCCAATTGCTCAAAAAATATTTTCATATTTTATGAGTCAAATGAAAAGAGTTAAAAGGAGACCCGTTTTTGGAGGAACGAGTAGCAGCTGGTTCTAGGTAAGGTTTGGAACTTTCCAATCATGGCAGTGTAAAGAAGATGGCTAATAGAATCACTCATCGCAGTTTTTCCTCAAAAGGGGTAAACAATCAAATGGACGTGTATGATCGGCTAAAAATAGAGTGGAGGTGATGGTAAGAACATGACCAAGGCTCAAAAGCTGATGATAATGCAATCGCAATGGTTATTTACCGAAGGTGGGTTCATTTTTTAATGAGCTTAAACTCTGGTGGAACATATGCTCATCGCTAGGTTTATTTTTTAACGAGCTTGAACTTTGAGTAAAACTACTCATGTCTAGGTTTATTTTTTAACGAGCTTGAACTTTGTAGAAACATTTCTCGTTGCTAGGTTTATTTTTTAACGAGCTTGAACTTCACATAAAACTGCTCGTTGATGGTTTGCATGCCCCCAGCATGACGAAAAGGGGAGTCTCTTGCAACCAGATGGAAATCACTGTGGTGAAGCAGGACAACTTCATCTAGAATAGACAAAGGTGAATGGTGTGATAGACTAATCGCATAACCTACAAGGAAACTTATCTTTACAACTAGGTGCATGCCCCCCAAGATTCACTACATTCACCAGATTACTCATGGCAATTAGTTGGATGGAATGAAGGTTTCTTTAAGAGATCAAGTGAAAAACTCGAATTGTAACTTTTCTCAGCCTTGTTTCATTTTTTAATGAGCTTGACACAAGACAAAGAATTCTACTCAAATCCTTGGTTTCATCTTTTAACGAGGTTGACACCAGTCAATGAACTCTCCTCTGAGTCAACCGTATTTATAGTATTTGATAGAAAATCAAAAACTGAAGGATGATTAAGTTTGTTGGAATAATCTTCATGGTAATCTGGAAGATGGGAACGATGGTGGAAATCTTCCCATGGTGCCTCTCCTATCATCATTGACTAAATGATTCCTTCATTTGTAGAATGTACATGCGACCAAGGATCTGAAGAGGTGCCATATTCCTTAGACCTGTCTATCCAAACACTCAATGAGCATTGATTTGGGTTTGCCCCCCAGGCCTAGAAAATTGATTGCTACAATATTTCTAAAATGGTGATGATCCATGCTGACAAAATGTTCTAAAATATTTTGAATCTTTTAGATATAGAAGATATTATATTGCAGGTTTCCACCGTGGCCACTTCTGCCATATTACTCAAAGGCAGTAGGGCGAAAGTACCCATTAAGGTACGGTCTTTTAGGAGGCCTACTCTGACATTTTGAAGCGATTGAGAGCTTCCATGGATCATTGGAATGCTTCTGGTAACTTGTGAATTGTTTGGGAGAAAGGTTTGTTGGTCGACAATTGTAATTCCTCCTTGAAAAGGAAATGCAATATTTCTGAAGTATGTCGACACAACAATGGCCATAGCATAAATCTAGGGCCTTCCCAGTAGGATGTTTTAATCGAGGTTTCCATTGATAACTTCAAAATCGATTTCTAATGTTTTTCTCCCCAGTTCAATTTGCAAGTTACTTAAAATCCCGTATGGGGTGTATGTATGTCCATCGAATGATTTTAACATCGTTGATGATTACGACAAGGGTGGTGAGCCTAATGTTTTTCAGCAACTCATTGACATAATACATGTAGATTCCCCCTCATCAATAATTGTTTGATGAACAATTTTTTTGAGGGATTTCACTTGGATGAGGAAAGTGAGTTGTGTTGGTAACTGTGGTTCATATCCTTTATGATTAAAGGCCACAAGAATGGAATCTGCTAGGTCAATCCCACCTATTGCTGATAATAGAGCCTGCTTTTGGGAGGGGCAATTTTGTAGTACCTCAAGTGTAGACATAGCGGATGGCGATTGGGTGAGGTCCTCTACTATATTATAATTCTATGTTTCTCTAGCATGAGGATTAAATGCTGATTTGTGTACTACTCCCTTTTCCGAATTTATCATTATCTCAGGAAAGATGGGTGGCACAACTTGGGTCAAAGTTGTTGTTGAACTATTAGGTTGACTAGTAGCCTTGTTGTTCGACAGTTGTGGATTCCTGTAATCTTTATTCCTTGTTGATATCAAAGCATCATTTTATTGTTTTGAAATGGACAACATAAGCACTTGGGATGGGGAAGCATTATCGCTAGCAACCAGATTGGTTTCTGGGTTTGGAAACGGATCAGTCAATACCACTGAGGTTTTTGAGTTTCTAAAGAGATTCTTAATCTTAGCTTTATGCAGACAATCTCTCATATAATGATCCTTATCGCATATTTGACATTGAAAAGGAGGTTTCTTTTTCCCAGAAGGGTTTGCAAAAGATTTTTCAGGAGACGAATCATCTTGTTCCTTCCTTTTGCTTTTCCCTTTCTTCTTGCCCCTGGTTGCTTTGGTTCTTTTCCCTTGTCGGTCGACACAGCATTAACCTCCGCGGAAAGAAGTTCTTCATTTTCATTTTGACTGGAAACCATGTGGGATTTCTTAGATGTAGCCTTTGCAGTTTCGTGATTGTAGTGCCTATCACACCATCACCAATTGAGACTCTTTGTTTGATTTAGGAGGAGTAGGAATGGAAAAATCTGGTCTAGGAGCATAAGGGATTTTATCATAGAGCATGCCAAAAAGAGTATAGATCAAGTCTAGATATTGCGCACGAGCAATGTCTTGCTCTTCAGTGAAAACCCCTCCCTTTGCCACATATTCTGTAATAGAAGGTAACAATGACCTAATAAACCATTTAGCTAGCAGCTGATTAGGAACATATATTTTTACCATTCTACGATGACGTTGCCACTCATGAATATGATTAGATATCTAAGTGGTTGTCATTTGCTTGAAATTGGTAAGAAGCTACATTCCTATTTTGTACCTTATGGGTAACTAAAAATGGGTTAAAAAGGTGGTGGCAAGGGCGCTGAAGTTATCGAATGAAGCTCGAGGCAATTCGATGTATCATTTTTCTTTCGGGTCAGTTAACGTTCATTGAAAAAGGTGAAGCCTAATCGAATCATCATTGACAGTGTTGGACTAACACCATAGATGAAAGGTCATAACATGATTCGACAAATCTTCACCTGGATTTCCATTGAATTTAGGAATATCTGATGTACATTTATGAGGAATCGTTGGCCACCAAGCGGCATACGCAATTGGATCATTTGTTAGTCAATTTAGATCTGGTAATTCTAAAGTTGCCACAAAGGGAAATTGTTGATTCAGGTTCGGTAAAGCATACCCAGGATAAGATGGGATTGCCTGAGCAGTGGGTCTTTGCATACCAACATAATGTATTTGATGGTGATAACTTTGGTAAGGTTGATGGGCATAACCATTATGATATGATTGATGTTGACCATTTTGAATATATGGCTTCCCCTTACCCGCAAATCATTATTGCTCAAGTCCTCGGTAGGCTTGTTGGAATTGCAGTTGTTGATATTGTACCAGCCATGGTTGTGAAGCCATTTCCTGTTGTCCAATACTGGCTTTCTGACCAAGATGAGGGGTAATAATACTCGTTTGAGCCTAGGTCGCTCCAGTTAAGGAGCCACTAATCAGTGATTGTGGTTGTATCGTGGAGGAAAGAGGTTGTTGTATTACGACCTGAGAAACTTGAGGTTGGCATAAAAGAGGCAATGCTTGTACTTGCGACACTGTCACAATAGCCGGTGTAGTGGGGATATTCGACACAGGTAGACTTGGTTGCATTAAGTATACAACTCTTGGTTGTTGAGGGAGTATTGGCACCCAACCACTGGATGTGATTCTAGCTTGACCCGAATTCTGTTGTGAACTCTCACATGGTTGTTCTCCCGGAGGGAACAATGAAAGGGCATACTACCCCCCATATGCTGGCAGTCCAGTGTTCAAAGGAAAGATTGGCCTTTGGAGTCCGGACTGCCCAAATTGATACTGTTGTGAAGGATCAATTTGTTGAGACTCAACATAATAAATTCCAGATATTATTTTAGATGAACAAATGGGAACAGACCATACTGTCAAAATAATCCCTGGGTGGACTTCATTTAGTGGTTGGGAGAAAGTTGGGACAGATGGTACACTAGCGAACATTGTTGGAGTAACAGCAGGGGGTTTTGTTGCTGCTGCATCATATGACACAGTCTTAGCTGTCAATGGTTGTTCAGACATATCGATTCTATCCAAAATATTTCCTAGAGATTTTACAGGAACCTACGATGAAGGGAGAGTAAATTCTAACGAAGAAGGATATAAGGCAATCCCAGTTCCAAAATGCAATGGAGTACTGGATGGAAGATCCTCCATAATCTCTTTTATAGAAATCAATCCAAGTGGGAGAGGTACACCATCAGGTCCGTAAAATATTTCCGATGCCAAAGAAGGTGTAGACTCTGCAGTGACAGATGTTGGAGGGGTGACACCTTCCGAATTAGCCCTAGATGGAGTCGGTTTAGGAATAGAAGTGTTTACCATTACACTAGGATCAATTCTAATGTCCTCTTGTGACTCCGGAACTTCTTCTGTAGAGACAGAGATACTAGAAATGGTTGGAGTAACTAGAGTCTCTGAGGATGTTGGAACACAAGTTCCAAACAAACCAGGGGACTTTGACCCAGTCAAATGAGTTCGCTTGGCCCAGAATGGTTTCATTTCCAAAGTCAAAGATGGTTGACTCATTAGTCTTTGTGAATGATAGGGTTTCGATTGACTTTCTTCCACAATTGCAGATTACTTGATCAAATCAAAATAAAAAGGGGAATATGTGATTTTGAATTAAATGAGTTTTAGATGCTTTGACACAACTTTCTTTTTCAATTTTTAAGAGTCGAGAGAAAGCTAAAGATGACTCTAGTCACCTTCGATTTTTAATGAGCCTGAAGTGAAAAGTGCCCAGATGGACCATTTCTTTTAAGGAGTCTGAAAAGGAATGAAAGTGACTACTTTGGAAATCTAGATAGAGGGATTACCAAACCAATCGCAAAACTGTAGAATACTTTTTACGGTACGACATTCAATCTTCCTAAATGCTATGTTTAGTGCATTGCGATCGATAGGACGGTAGATATGGCTTCCTAAGGATAAAGGATATAGCCTATTGTGGTCTCCCAATATATACTTGATGGTACTTGGGAGCACAAGTCCGTACTGGCACTTGTCGTCTCAAAGAGGAGGAATCACCCAACCTACGATGAAAGAAATAGTTACCAAGTTTTACGACGCCAAAATACGTCTCTATCCTAGACTTCTAAATGTTGTTCATTAGGTTCCAAAGTGTTTTTATGTTCATTGAATTTATTTTACAATTTTTCTTTCTTAAGAAGTTTGCCTTTAAGGTTCACCACGTGATGTGGATATACAATTCCTAAATATGCAATCTAAGATGATAAATAGTCGTTTACTCTTCTTTTTGCAATGAAAATCCTAGCTACTAAGGAAAGAGAAGCGAGATTCTTTCAACATAGAGTAGAGAGCACACACTAAGATGCATTGTCCTAATTCAAAATCAACAAGTAGTCTAAATGCAAATGCACATGCATGTATTTGTTTTCTTCTTTCTTAATGTGTGAATGACAAAAAGAATGCTAAGTACAAATCTAAATTATCTTTTCTTTCAAAGCGACAATACTAACAATTTTCTCTTCAAAATATGAAAGGAAGACAAGGATGACACTTTGCGATTTTGAATTGAAAACTGCTTTCGACACCTAAAATACTATTAATTCAAATTAAATACAAGAGTAACAGTGTAAGCGACCATCAAGAGGAGTAGGATTCTTTTCTTTAACTGAAAATGACACTTGCGACACTTCCAAATCAAAAGATGACAGTTTGATTAAGCTACTTCTTTGTAAAGGAGAACTGTAAATGGCGAAAAATACATAAAAAAACATTCGCAATTATTTGTACAATGGAGGCTGAATAATGCAAAGGAAGGGAGTTTCAACAGTGGTATACTAATCACAGATAGAAAAGCTCCTGAATAAAGCTGAAGAGAGTGAAGAAAAACAAAAATCTGGAGGCAGAAATAGTCTTATCTGATCATTGCACCTGTAACACAGGAAAATAGGGATGCATCTCACCTTCTGCACATGAGAGGTGCGATGGATCTAGACTGTCAAAAGGAGACAACGTGATGGTCTAGGGATGAGACTTTAACTTGGTTTTTGGTCACAGTTTGTAGCTCAGTTCAGGGATTTAGACTGAGCTAATGATAGTCAATATATACAAATCATAGGGGCTGATCTAATGAGGTTACTTGAGCCACCACCAGGGAAATTAGGATTTTTTCAAATCAATTTTTCAGTTTATAAACAAAACCTGGAGATAGACTGAAGCAACATTGATCTACTTTGCACTTGCATAGCAAATGCAGTTCGAAGGCTAGTTGGCTTAACTTCAGGCTCCATCTATAGTTTATAAAGCAAAAAAATATAAACAATCAAACAAGCTATTCTCTCCCTAGTGGAATTTCCATTTTATTATCGAGACATTTAGTATCCATTTAGAGTTGCTAGTCCCACTAAGATGGGTGGCTATCTTAGAAACAAACTAACTAAAGTTACTTATGTTTCCCTTTATGAGAAGTAGATGAGAGAGAAGCAGAGAATACCAACTTCAGTCTTTCGCTTGGCACCTTTCTTGTTTCCTCTCCCCTTTGACAGAGCTTTGTTGCTTCTTCGTCACTTGTCCCTCTTCAAAGAACACCTGTAGAGTCAAAGCATCTTAATACCATCAAAGCATAGAGATCTACAATCATAAGCAATATAGGATCAGATATATATTGACCACACAAATTCATATATCAACTCAGAAATACAAGAATGTGGAGGAAAACTCAAATATATTTATTGATATAAAGAGTAGAATAGAGGATTACAACCCATTGATCTGACCCAATGTCATTCTCCTAGCATGAAAGCCCTTCTTCACCTCATGAAAATCTTAGATCACCCAACACTATGATGTTGCATAAAGAAACCAACAACACTTCCTTACAAAATACAAGATTCCAGCCCCTGGATCTCTGGGATGAGGGATCCATATATAGATGTCTGCAGGTGGGTGAGTCAACTTCTAGGATTTTTATTAGTGTCCTCTCTCTGATAGTTCGTGGTTCCACTTGGAGATTCATGATCTCTTACTCATCCCTGGGCGAATTCAGAGAGGCAAGTGTCAAATGGGTAGTTTCTTGAAGATTCTCTGGGTTTCCACCTAGCCAAATGATTTTTCCATTTGTCTGCTCTCACTCATAGCACCCCATAGAAGTGATTTTCAGTATGCATCACACTTTTTGCATGTGGCAGGTGAGATGCATCACACCCTTAGCACTGAGCAGACTGTATGGTCCAGTTTTAACCAGTTCTGAGCAATTTTTTATGGAGAACTTCTGGGAGATGATGTAATCAGGTGACCTTGCTCCTTTAGGGTATGAAACAACACTTTTAGGGACTTAGAAGCCCTTGGTTTATGGACATATGTGACTGGGGTTGCAGTGCTCAAATATATCTATAACAAATAATAAAGGAAAAGATCTAATAAGTAAAATGTAACACAAGAAATTATTAAGCTAACAGAATTAACATATTCATTTTCCCTATTGAATTCTCAAAACTGTATCGGGGCTTTGGTGCTCTAGGTGCATCATGAATATCTCCTCTACAATGAATAATTTCATCAAGAAGATTGCAAGCCAATTCAAGAAAGATATCAAGAAAGCATGGATTCTCTTATTCTATTCAAAGAAGGCATCAACCAATGAAAGGGATGAATGTCTCTTTTCATCTCTCTCTAATACATTTCAAGACGAAGACATCTGGGTAATTGATAGTGGTGCATCAAGGCACATGACTAGTTACTCCAACCAATTGAATACTTTTCTAAAAGGAAAATCCACTTACTCTGTGGAACTTGGAGACAAAAAAATATATTTGGTGAAGGGAATTGGATCAACTTCCACAAATGCATGGATGGAAGCAACATCCACCTCAACAACATTCTACTTGTTCCAGGTTTACACAAAAATTTACTTTCTATTTCAATTTCAAAAGATAAAGGAGATAGAGTATCCTTAGTTGATGGAAAGATAGTTGTTTGGGGAAAGGGCTCAAGCATAGATCAAGCTAAAGTTAATGGTATCTGGGAAGGAATGATTTGCATATTAATATATCCTATAAACCAAGCTCTAGTTCACATTGAGATTAGTCCATGTGAACTGTTAAACAGACATGGACAGTGAAAACAAATAGGAAAGATAAATCATGCATTGCCTTTTTTATTAACAATCTGATATACATTTATAGTGCATTTGGTGACCGTTGGGATTCACATCCCAAGGTCTCTTGGACTGCTTTGTCCATTCGGCTTCCACGCTAACCCTTTAGGATTAGGTGTCCAACATTCCCCCCCTTAATCCGAAGGGTTATGTATGAGTCCAAGAAAAGAGCTGTAATACAAAATGTGCAATAATGCATGGCAGCACTAGGCTAAATGTGCTCTATGAAATATTTGTATAAAGGGCGGTGGTTTAAGGATGGCCACCAACAATGGAACGCTTAGTGCAGTTCCCAGAACTCTTCCAAAATTCGCAAGAAGCTGTAAGTCTTCTACTAGAGGAAGTGATCCTATTGTTTTAAAGAGGGAAACCTTCAACCGTAAAAGGGAGGTCTCACCCCACATAAAAGGTA
>APFE030784000.1:11670-73091 GCA_000404065.3 Pinus taeda | reverse complement strand
CTCAAGAAAAGGCTTTAGTTTTACTCTTTTCTGGAAGCAAATACTTTCTTCCAACATTTTTGAGTTCCATGAAAAATTTGAAAGTCCTAATAGTATTCAATTATGGGTTCAAGAGAGACATAGTATTCAATTATGGGTTAAAGAGATCCACACTCAATGATCTATCGGCCTTATCTTCACTTAGTTTAAGACTATACACTTGGAGAGGTTGCATGTGCCCCCACTTCAAGAGCATAGTAAAGTCATGTAGAACTTAGAGAAGCTATCTTTAAGATTTTATTGAAGATTGGAAAAATGTATAGGTTCAATAACACCCAGTCGAGCATTAAGCTTCCAATAATGTTGGATTTTAACGTGGAGCACTTTTGTGATTTGGAGGAGATGCCCCCTCATATTTGTGACACATCTTCAGTGTTGAATTGGACTATTACTAACTATCATTTCCTTCGAAAGTTACCTAATGACATGGGGAACCTCAACTCTTTAAGAATGTTAAGGAAAAAAAGGAAGTACATTATGCTAAGTTCTCTTATGCTTTTCAAGTTTTTCTTGGATATCTACAATGTTTCAGGTAGGAAAGTACATTTTGTTAATGAAAATTTGTCTTGATAGAAAGGCCCAATTTCAAATTCTAATGCTTTCAAAAAACATTGTATAACTGTAATGTTTCTAAAAGGAAAGCATATTTTTTCACTTTAACTATCATGATCCCATATTCCAACTTATTTTTTAGCAACCCATTAGGATTTGTGGCTTTGAATAAATCCATGTCTTTTGATAAGATCCTCTTCCAAATTAGAACGTAGTTTCCTTTTGGCAATAACCACATACAATGTTTTGATTTTGTTATTGAGAAAATAGAGGTTGTGAAACAAGCTTGTGCCATACAAGGACTTGATTCATTGATTATTTATCAATTATGGCTCTTGATGTAACAATGTCTTGATTTTGTTGGTTGAAAATAGAGGTTACACTTTACTATTTCACCGAATTTCTTACAATCTTTCCATAAGTATTGATTTGTAATCTCAGTCATTGAGGGATGATAGTAATGACAAAGGTAATATTCCATGGTTTGAAGTTCCCATCTTACTAAATATTTAAATATATCACGATAATTTAGCTGTTAGTTAAAGGAATTGTATTTGATTTGTAAACAATTCATTGCTTGATTTATAGATTTTGATTTTTTCCCTTTTATATTTTTTTCTCAGATTTGGTATGAGATATCATGAGATTTGGTATTTATGTTCCCTAGCTTCCCCACCATAGCTATGAGGTTCATATGCTATCATTAAATATTCTCGGAATGTTACAACTTTTCCAGTAAGTGTGCTTTGAAACATTGTTGTTTCTTTTCCATGGTGTTAACGCAAATAAGCACTGCAACTAGTGCCATTATTTAGATTAAGTGCCGAAATCTAGGTGGTCTTGTAATGATGGAGTGATTGTTTTCTAGCTACTAAGACCATATGCATTTTTATCTCTTATGTTGTCCTGAGATATTCAAATTCAGAATAAGAATTGAGGTCTCGTTTCCACTGTAGATTGCAGTCAATTTCTTGAACATAATATATAGTAGATTATATTTGACTAATCAACTGTGGATATGATCCCTCGCAGGAAAGAAAATTCAAAGTGACTTTGATTTCACATTTATTTGTCAAAACATCCACACAGGAAAGGAGATTCAAAGTGACACTGATTTCACAGTGATTTGTCAAAATGGAGGCAAGAGAAAAGAAAACTTTGTATTCAACAATGCTCTTAATTTCATATGTATATGCACAAACATATTAGTAGAAAATATTGAAGGGTTTCCTAAGTAATATTTTCCATTCCACAACATTCTTTATAACTTGTAAATAAATAACTCGAAACAATTCATTACACTACTTGTTATTCTTTATTAATCAGTGGTTAAGATTTTGATATTGAACTGGCTAAGCATTTTCTTCCTTCTGTGAAATTGTGTGTTCTATAATGCTTCTTTTCCATTCACTATGTATAGCATATAAAGTGTGTCTAATGGAGTAGGAAGATTGGAAAGTCTTGTGATCCTTGAACTATGTTACAAGGCAGAAACCCAACAGGGTAGGGTAGATGCATCCCCACAAAGGGGTCACAAATACCAAAGTTGGTATTGGCTAGTGCCTTGAGCTAGAAAATTTCCTTTACCCTTGTATTAACAATGAATCTGGAGAGGATTCTAATATTATCTTTATAAGATTTATATCAGTTAAGATTGATGAATAAAATTCATGAGACATGAGCTAGGATGTCCTTGCAAGGTGGTTGTTGATTATTGGAAGCTATGGTGGCCATTATGTCAGGCCAGGTGGTCGCACTCCCTTGATCGTGAGCACGATTGTGATCAAGATGGAAGAATTTCATAGTCTAGATTGATTGTTTAGCAGTGATAGTTAGTGGGCTCATTCACAAAAGCTTCTATTTCACTAATACTTTTTATAGAGTTGTCAGATTCAATTTCCAAAGGTTTTAATTACACTATAGAGTTGAGTTTTGAGAGAGTTGTGATTCACAATGTTAAGTATAGTAGCTATGACACTTGAATGAAGACAAGCATAGTAGATGTATCCGACTCTGTTATAAGCTTACCTGCATATTACAAGGGAGTTGGTTAGATTTTTTATAACTTTATAAACAAGTTCCATGTCATGGAAATGTGAAAGAAAAACAGTGATATTGCCACCATGTGGCTCTTGTCATATATGGTTTTATACTTTTTCAAAAAATTATCTAAGAGTTCCCAATGCTAAGATTCACTAGGACCTTACAAAGTTTTATTATTTAGTGAAAGAATCGCCAAGATCTTACAAGATTTTACAATTGAGTAAAATATTCACCATGCCTAGTGAGAGATTCGCCAAAAAATTATATATACATATTATATTATTGATAAAATCGCCTTCCATTTTTCCTATATACCATGGAGATTCGCCCATTTATTATACATATAAATTTAGGGGGGGTTCTTAAAATTTTCCCTACAAGTTTTTCAAGGAAAAAGGAAGCTACTTCCTCTTCCTTTGAAACTAGTTGAAGTAAATGCACTTTTCCAGCAGTGGGGACTTGATTTCATAGGGGAAATCCATCCTATATCATTAGCACAACATCGATGGATCTTGATAGCTACCAATTACTTCACCAAGTGGATTGAAGCCATTTCGACAAGGTAGGGCACAAATACAATAATTATTCAATTTTTAGAATCTAATATCCTGTCTCATTTTGGTTTCCCTCACAAGATTATAATAGATAATGCAATAGCATTTAAGTCCAAGAAAATGGTGGAATTTTGCAACAAGTACAACATTAGATTGGGTCATTCCATAGCATACTATCTGCAGGGAAATGGATTGGCTGAATCATCAAACAAGTCCTTAGTGAATATAATCAAGAAAATTTTAGAGGAAAATAACAAGAATTGGCATCAAAAGCTTGTTAATGCCTTATGGGCCGATAGAGTGAGCAACAATAAATCCATAGGTATGTCAAATTTTGAGTTGGTTTATGGTACGGATACAGTATTTCCTACATCACTTGTAGTCCCAGTCATGAGATTACTACAGGAAGCTGGCAATGAAGAGGATGATATTCAGTGAAGAATTAATCAAATGATTCACCTTCAGCAAACAAGGGAAGAGGTTTCCCAAAACACTTTCAGACTGCAAGAAAAGATAAAGAAGATCTATCACCGCAAAACCAAAGCAGAAAGTTTCAGCTGGACAGAATGAGGACAAAGGAAAGCATGGTAAGTTCAACAATCTATGGAAAGGACCATATAAGATCTCAGCATACAGAGGACATAATGCGTTTCTACTCAAGGAGATGGATGGTCAGGATTGTTCAGGAGGGCCAGTGAATGGTAGGCTCCCGAAGCACAACTACTTTTGAGGTGGTTCCCTAAAATTATGTCACTTTCATTGTATATACGATTTTGATTTTCCTTGCAAGTTTTCAAGTACATTTTCATTTGATCTTACGGTCCAAAGTGAAGGCTATAAAGTTTAAATGATTAGTGTCAAGTCTGAGTTGGTTTATAGTCAAGTTCTGAGTCAGTTTGGTTGAGAGTCAATGTTCAGTTGTATTGAGTCCTTTTTTACTTTTTTTTGGTTTTGACTGTATTGCCCAATGGATGAGGCACTTGTTCTATGATGTTCTTGGCACCTCCAAGGAGTTTCCATCCCCAATAAGGTCAATGTTAGTGTCAGTATCTGCATACTTCCATCAGGGATCAAAATTCACTCTTTGCATATGCATTTTAGGAGTCCCATATTGAAAATTTTGCATCATTCCATTAGGTCATGATATATTGATCCACTGATGGTTGTTTTCTCTTCAAAACATCTTTCCCTCATAAGCTATTCTTGTTGATCCTTCTTCAAATTGTTTTCAGTTAGGGTTTCATAATGAATCTGTAGTTCATTACATTAGGTCATAGGGTTTGATTTCATTAGGTCTAGGGTTTCATCACCAAGGTCAAGAAACTGATTTCAAAGTGTAAATAAAGGTCAGTAAGGGTATGAGGATGGTCAATAAATCAAGCATGATGGCTTGTAAGTCACAGCTACTAAAATTATTATCTTTTTAACCTAATGTAATTTTCACCTCAACAACATCTTTTTGAGGTGAAAACAGAGTATTTTAGTTTATTTGTACTTCATATGTAATTTTAAGTTCCTATATGTAATAATTGATCTTAGTTACACCAGAGCATTTCTCCTTGCTGCAAGACCAAAAAACACTACAAAATTCAAGATAAATTGAGCATTTATCCACTTGCAAAGATACAAGAAGAAAAGCATTAAAACTGAGTATTGAAAAAGGACTAGAAACATTGAAAATGTGGGTTTTTCAAGTGAAAAAGATCAAAATCTTCTTCTATTTAAACCCTCATACTTCATTTTCGAATTCATTATCTTCATTTTCCAAGCAAGAAAGTGAAAGGGAGAAGAAATAAAGTTGTTTTTGAGTGAGTTTGAGCGAAAAATTCTAGCGCTACGCTTTTGCAAGAGAGGCGTTGTGCTTTTGGCCAAGACAGACTGGCACTGTGCTTTTCACCCGTGTTGTGCTTTTCCCCGATTTTTCCAGAGAAAAACTGAATGGGCGCTATGCTTTTGTCATGGCACTATGCTTCTGAGCAAAGGCGTTGCACTTTTGCCAGAAGTGACCAAAAACCTCCAAATCTTCCAGCGGGCCTCAAATTTGTTTTTCTCTCCCTTCTTACAGGTAAGTACATGTCCTTCATATTGGTTTTGGGTTGCTAAATCTAAGTTACAAGCATCATTGGTTAGTTGTAATCTTTAAACCCTAAAATTTTCCCTAATTCTACCTAAACCCTAACTCCTTCCTACTCTTCTCAACACCCAACCCTACAGTCCTAAAATCACCCTATCCCTTTTCCCTCTTTCCACTTTTCCTTCACATTCCCTTTTGTCTCTTTTCCCCAAGAGCTCAAGGCACAAAACACTTCTTCTCATTTCCATTCATTTCCTTGTTGCAAGCCCATTTTCCATCCCCTCATTTCTCATTTCCACACAACTCAAACTTGCAAACATGGACCTGGAAGACCAAGACTATGAGGAGGAGAACATAGCCAGTGATACCTCAGTTGATGGAGCCATGCAACTGAGAAAACTACACAAGGGAGGTAGGATTATCAAAGAAGAGACATAAAACCTTAGGGAATTGTAGGCCTCAAAGTTGTCTGTCACATGCTTCAAGTACCTTGGCTGCTATAAATTTGTGAACAGGTTGAGAGAGTGCAATATCACCCAGAGCTCACTAGGATTTTTGCAACACATCTTCATGACAACAGGGTGACTCTTGCTGGGGTAACTTTCATAATTTCATCTTCTATTATTAATAGATGCTACTAGGATTTCTAATGTAGGGAAGAAGTGGTTCAAGCACCAAGAACTAGATGAGTACTATTATGAACCTTATATCTAACCCCAATACATAAATCAGGTGAAGAGATTGTTTCCTTTCATGTTTCTTGAGAAAAATTATGTCCCCATAATGAAGATCATCATGAAGTATTTCACTTGTTAGGGTTGGTTCTCCAGGCTATATACTTATCATATCAGGCTCATCATGCATTTTACCAGGGTGAGGATGTTATACATCCCTTATTACTTGTTTAGGAGTATTGAGAAGATGGATTTTTACTGTCCAAAGGAAGCCTTACCCTTAGCAGATGATCAACCTTTATCATTACTCCCTTATATCAAGGTCATTGTGCTTCATCGTCTCAGTCTCCTTAACATCCCTTGGGAGACCTTCATTTCTCATGAGATCTTCAGGGGTCCTCAAATTCCTCCACCAATGCCTCAAGAAGTAGGAGGACCTTCTAGCCCAGCTAAAATAGATGAGGAGGACAAGGAGACAAGAACTACTGAGGTGCCCATTTTCATGAAATATTAGAGGGGCACTAGGAGATTATTTGCAGCAGATAGGTGAGTGTTTTCTCCACAAGATGTGGAAGGGGCCTTGCCTTCTTCATCAGCTCATAGGCAAATGCTAACTCCACAAGATGTGGAAGGGGATTTGCCTTCTTCTTCAGTACAACAGGTACAGGTTAGGAACTACACAGAGGAAAGGAAAAGATGTCAGATGATGAGGAGGAGGAAAGATATTTTGAATTGACTGAGCATGATGAGTCGGAGCAGCATTATACTCATCATGGAGTTGATATCATTGACTTGGAAGCTCAGAACAAAGAAACCATCAAAGACATCATAATACAGGAAAGGGAAGCTCAAGTGCAAGCTTTAGCGGATAATTTGGAAAGGGCCAAATATGACATCACATATTTGGAGCAAGAAAACAAGCAATTGATTGACAAACAAATCCTCATGCTGCTAGAAATGCTCAAGATGAAACGACAAAGTGGCAAAGAGGCACAAGTCACTTTGACCCCTATTGAGTAGGAGATTGAAAATGATAGGGAGACTTGGCTTGAGAGAGTCAACTTGCACCTTGAGAAGCTAATATAGAATGCCAATAGAGACAATCAAATGATCAGACACATGGCTTATTATTATAGGACCCGAAACAAGATTTGTAATATGAGGGTCAAGAGAATGAAGGCTAGGCTAAGGCGGGCCTTGAAAGGCAAGAAAGAGGAGGATAGACTTCTAATGTTGGCTGAATCCTCCTTGGCTCATTAAAGCACATGATGGTTGTGCTTCACACCAATTTTGGGCAAGTTTTGAACAAATTTTGTGATTTGCACTTTTAGTTTTCAATACATAGGAAAACTGCGATTTTCTTAGGGGCACCCATTGAAGAAATGTCTTGCATTTTTGGATTCAGAGTGATGAGGACATGCACCCTATCAAGTTTCAAAAGTTTTGGGGCAGAAATGGTCCACCAAAAGGTCAAAAAACACCCTAAAAATGACCTTTCTGCCACTTTTTAGACACACAAAAGCAGTCCTTGGAGAATCAAGTTTTGAGGGGTCAAATGAGCTCCAAATGAAGAAATTCCAGGTGTTATGGAAATTATATTTGAAGAAATTTACAATGAGTTTTCATGGGCTCAATTGGGATACTGAAATATCTCCAAAAGGGACCTGAAAGTGGCGCTGCGCTTTTCCCCAGTGGCGCTGCACTTTTCACATTTTTTGCTCAGGGTTGCTATTTTTCCAGTTTTGGACTGTAATCATGGATTCTCTATCATGGTGGATAATTTACCTATGTAAATGATGTAATGGATTTTAAATATGATGGATAAATAGTAATAGAAGGTATATTAATGTCTTAGGAGTTAGATTGAGCCCAATTAAACAGTTTTTCACTTTTAGAGGCAAGTTGTTGATGATGCCTATATTCCTATTTCCTGTTCAGTATTAGTTAGATTAGCTCCTCATCTTAGGGATTCGACCCCTGAGGATGGGAAGAGGTTGAAATCATGTCTATATCTTCTTCTTCTTTCTCTTTGTAAGGGGTTGGACTCAGTTGGATGCTTAGAGCTTGATTGTACATCATTGCAACCAGTTTGGCAAGGAGATTAATAAGATTTGTAGCTATTCTTATGGGATCCCCGTGGTATGCAGTTTTAGTACAATTTCCTCTTTTGTGATCATTTGTTTACATGTTTTATGTATGCCATCTTTCATTTTATTACTTCTAGTTGAATGTTTTCAAGTTTGATAGGTAGAATCCATTGTATCAGTGCTCTGCCTTGGGAAATCATTCAACATTTCATGTTTTCTACTATTTAAGAAGGATCCATGATTGTCACACACCCTTCTTAGCTCCTCATCAATCTTAAACACCTCACACCATCAAGCCTAAAGTGCTAAAGCCTATGTCTACCTTTCCCCATAGAACACCTTGCATTTCTAACCTAATTTCCCAGACCTAAACTGCCCAACTCCTCCTAATCTGGAAAAACACCAACAAAAATTCAATCAAAAAATTTCGAGCTATTACACCTCGCCTAAAATCCTTTATCTGATCCAATCATATTGACTGATATCCCTATGAAGAGAGCCCTCTCCCAACCTAGTAGCACTAGCTACTTGGCTAAGCTTGGTTTATGGTTACCCTAGCATTGCCTCCGTTCAGCTTGAGGTCAATCTAGGTGATAACAGGACATGTCATGAAAAAATGGATTCTCAGAGAGTTTGATACAACTCTAATTATCACAGTAGATCATGATTGGATCCATCCTCTGACCAAACAATCCCACTAGAATCTTCTGCATCCAAATGGCCTCACATGCAGCCTGACTAGCGGCCATGTATTCGGCGTCTGCTGAGCTCAGTGCAACTGATCTCTATTTCCTACTATACCAGGAAACTACAGCTGAACCAAGGTTGAAGATTCCTCCAGAAGTCTGGTTTGATGGACTCCCTACCCAATCTGCATGAGTGAAGCCCTGAAGCTTCACTCCCACTATCCTTCTATACCACAGTTCAAACTGAGATGTGCCTATGAGGTATCTCAACACATGCTTTGTTGCCTTACAAAACAACTTGGTAGGTTGAACCATAGCTTGACTCAACTGGTTCACCGCAAAGCATAATTCAGGTCATGTGTTCACTAGATACATAAGTGAGCCGACCAGCTATCGATAAACAATAGAAACTACTACCTCACTTGAAGTAGCATCCTCCTTCCTGTAGCTCCTAGCTAGAGGAGTCTGCATGGGCTTGCACTTCTCCATGTGAAAGCCTCTAAGTATCTCATTGGAATACTTGCCTTGAGACACAAATACTTCACCATCTTTCTGCCACACCTCCATGCCTAGAAAGTAGTGCATAATACCCATGTCTTTCATTTCGAACTCTCTCGCAAGGTCCTCCTTGCAATAATGTATCAGTTGATCATCACCCATCAAAATCAAATCATCGACATAAAGAACAATGATCAATGGTTTACCTTCTACCATGATGTGGTAAAGGTTTGCATCTACTTCACTCTTAGTGAAGCCCAACCCGGAGAAATAGCTGTCGATCCTGGTGTACCAAGCATGGGGTGCTTGCTTCAACCCATACAAAGCCCTCTTGAGTCGACACACATGCGACTCACAATCGAAGGTCTCGAAACCCTCTAGCTTCCCAATGTACACCTCCTCCTCAATCTTCCCATTGAGGAATGTTGTCTTCATGTCCATCTAGTGGATCTTCCACCCCGTCTGAGCTGATAGTCTCAACATCAATCTAATCGATGAGTACCTTTCTATGGGAGCAAAAGCCTAGAAAGTCTCGGGCAACAAACCTTGCCTTGTGTTTCTCAACACTACCATCAGCTACCTGATTTACTTTGTAAAGCCATTTGGAACTCACCACTGACTTACCCTGAGGTCTTGGGACAACATCACACTCATTGTTCCGAATGATAGATTCGTACTCCACTACCATTGCATCAACCTAGACTGGTTGTTGCATTGCCTCCTCGAATGAACAAGTTTCGGTATCTACACACTCCCCAACCAGGACCATGTACCCAGTGTACCGCTCAGGCGACCTCCTCTGTCTGCACTAATAAGATGGTTGTCCCACATTCTCCTGTGCATCCAGCATCAACCTGTCAACTTCCCTTGAGCTTTTCCACCCATCTTTGGAAGTCTCAGCATGAGTGGATGTCTCCACGCCTAGATCCTTTGCATGCAGCTACTCCGCATCAATTTGAGGCTCCTCCTCGTTAGGAATTGAAAGTCCCTCCTCTGCATGCAACTTGAGCTCCCTCTCAAGTGATAATCACATGGATTTCTACTCATTGAACTTCAAATCCCTGCGTACCACTATCCTCTGACTAGTAGGTAGGTACACCCAATAGTTGTGGGGTGTATCCATGTACCCCACAAGTATTCCCAAATCAGCTGTTGGATCTAGCTTCTCCCAGGCATCTTTGGTCACAAGACAGTAGACTGATGATCTAAATATTTGGAAGTGACTCACGTCTGGTTACTTCTCAGAAAGGCCTCCATAGGTATCTTCATTCCCAGTATACAGTGCGGGCTTCTGTTCTGCAAGTATACTGTTGTATTGCATGCCTCAGCCCACAAATGCAGTGGTAGGCTTTGGTCATGCAACATCGCTCGAGCTACTCCCACAATCAATCTGTTCTTCCTTTCAGCCACCCCATTCTATTGTGGGTTATGGGGTGCCGTCAATTCCCATTTAATTCCTTCTGCAGCACAAAAGTCTTTAAACTGTTGGGAGAAATACTCTCTACTATTGTCGCTATGCAAGGCTTTTATTTTATTTCCAAATTCTTTCTTTGCCAAGGCTTTAAACTCACAAAACCTCAAGAAGTTCTAATCCTTATTTTTCATAAAGTAGATCCAGCATCTACGAGAAAAGTCATCAATACAAATAACATAGTACCTTTTTTAGTGGTGGAGGCTGTAGAGAAAGGTCCACAAACATCTGAGTGAACTCGCTCCAAGATTGCTCTAGCTTTGTTGTCTCAATCTGGAAAGGAAGATTTCTCATGCTTACCCAAGGTGCAACCTTTTCATGTATTATTCTGCTCAAGTTTTCCCTTGGGTAATCCGGTAGAAATCTGCTGCATGATCTTCAGGGCTCCATGGTGCAAGTGGCCCAGTCTTCTATGCCATAGCTTACCAACATCTTAGCTCTGGACCATCTCTGTTTTGGAACTCAATGCAGCACAGTCATCTACCTCCATCTTGTAGAGATTCTTTACTCGAATCCCAATTCTCTTTGTCTATCCAGTACCGATATGCCTCAAGAATACCTTTCCTTTACTAAAGACTACATCATAGCCTTTATCTTCTAGCATAGCGATAAACACGAGATTCTTCTTCAGAACTGGTACATACTTTACATCAGTCAGGGTGAGTGGAGCTCCATGCTCCCTCTAAAACACAATTGTGCCTTCACCTAAAACATGGTACTTTCCATCATCACCCATCTCGATCCACATTGGAGATCTTTCTCCTCCAAGGTACTGAAAAGATTCTTGTCACCTGACATGTGGAATGAAGCGTCACTGTTTAGGTAACACACACATCCCACTGTGGATGAAACCATGCATGAAATAAAAGAGAAATCCAGCTCAAACTATGAGGCGAATGCCTCACCATCAGATCCCTTTGAGGAACCCTTCTTTGTATTTCTTCTGTGGACAATTTGTAGCATAATGGCCCACTTCATGACAATGAAAGCATCAAACTTTCAATTTGTCAAACTTCTTCCCACCATGGGAAGAACCGGATTTGGGATGGGATACCTTCCCTTTCCCTTTCCTTGCCTTACTCACTAAGGCTAGATTTTCCTCATCATCTTGCTTCAATGAGGATCCATCTTTGGTGCTTCTTCTTATTTCCTCCTGCATCAAATCCGACCAAATTCGTTCCCAATATGGAAGTTTTTCTCTTCCATTAATCGATTCTTGGTAGCTATTCCAGCTCTTAGGAATACGAAGGAGTGCAATACTCACTGTGTTATCATCAGCGGTCGTGATCCCTACACTTCCAAGCTCATCCCTACATGTGGTGAGCTTGTTCAGATATGTAGAGATCGTGTTGCCCTTTTCAAAATTGATTTTACGAAGCTTATATTTCAGTGCCATCTTCCTCTGATCACTGTTATTCTGATATAGATCTTTCAATGTTTTCCACATCGAAAATGGTGTCTCCTTCCCATGGAGGCTCGAGACAATGTGGTCTCAAACTCCCTCCAGGAGGAGTCTCCTTGCTCTAGCCACACATTTCTTCCATTTATTGCCAATTGAGTAGCATCAATTAGCTTGGGGACTTCTTGATCAATGAAGTCCTTTAGACTGTTACCCTCTAATACTGCTTCCATGTGATCCTTCTAGACTATATAATTTGAGCTCCCATCAAGGGCATACTCGAGTCTTAAACTATTGAACGCCATTGGTGAAAGTGAGATGTGATAAGAACTTGATTTCTATATTCAAGAACCTCAAAATTCGAAATTCTACCTTCTTTTATACTGTTCTTCACCTTGATCACCTTTGCTTTGATACCATGTAGAAATTCCCACTGTAGATCAACAGATTATGCAATAGACGAAAGCAAAATACAAGATCTACTTCTACAACAAACTTTGCGGAAGCTTAATCAAATATGAGCAAGATCAATGAGAACACATATAACTAAGAATGAGAAATCAATCACACATAACACAGAAGAAATAAATCAGGAAAAGCCTCAGCCTAAAACCCCAATCTCTATATTATCATACAAGTGGAAATATATCTGAGTTACAAAAAGAATCAGCTCTCAAGCTATCATGCTCTCTCTGCAATCAAACAATACAACTCACAGACTGAATAGACACTGTATATGTCCTCCTCAAGCCCTCCAAGCCTCCTATTTCCTTGTGTAGATTTTCTTGGGGTCTAGTGATGCCACATGTGTGAATTGGCCTCATCACACTCACAAAACCTGAAGAAATAACTGCACAATCCTCAAGGAAATAATTCCTTCTACATGAAAGAGATATTCATAATGGAATATTCTAGCAACTGATAGTACACTATCCCTCCATCTGATCTCAAATGGGTCTCTGTCTGAACTGACATGCATAAGTTATTTATGAGAGAATATTAAGTTATCTGAAGTGCAACAGTTACATGCATGCATGCATTAGCTAACTAAACTCACAATTAATTCAACAAACTATTTGAATTAATCTAACTGGACTTGACTCAGTTAACTGAACCAACTAATTACAACTTAATATTACAACTCATCCTTATCTCTTTTATTAATGGATAAATTCCTCAATTAATGGAGAAACCGTTGCATGTCCCCACATAGACTTCATTTTTTATTTTCTACAACTAATTAACTCATGGTGAATCAATTAATCATTTTACAAACAGCTACTAAGATCAAATTCAAGTTTTTACTTCTCTATTTTAGTTCAGGGACTAACTAAAATAGGAAGGTATCCTGAAATGCTATTTATAGAGGTACTACATTTAGCACTTCTATATTTAGCATTTCTTGTTGCTATTTTCAATAGGAAGATTATGGAGATTTGGAGGAGGAGATAATCTAGGGACCTGCTCCCTACTATAGGAGGATCAATATTAAATAATAAATCAGCAAGATATTCTAGAATTATGGCACAAATTGTGGAGCTCCAATGATTGAGAAAATCAAGGGATGTGTTCCCTGCTATTTAATGGAGATTCCTAGTATTGGGAACCAGATCCACTAATTAAGGATTTTGGTGGGGAAAGCTTCCCCCTTTCATGAAGAATGATTCCTAATAATTTTGTATAAGTACCAAGTCAAATTTTCCTCTAGGGGTTAATTTTTATTAGTCTTCTTGTTGAGAAAACTCGTATTTCGCTAGCTCCACTTTCATTTCTTGCGGGGATATAATTATATTGATGGAAATAAGGAATATTGGTGCCATGTTCAGCTTCTAAATCTTGGTCTCCTCCATAGAACTCTAATTTTCCTTGGGCATGGCCATCCCAAGAGCCTTAAAGCCCTTTTGTATCATTTACTTTTCTTTCTTTCACTTTTTATTCACATGCATCTCTTGTTCTTGTTTTTTTCTATTTCTGCATTTAGTATCAATGATTTCTTGTTGTAGGATTGGGTTAGATGGTTGAACTAAGTTATTTTGTAGGATCAAAAGCATCATTTCATTATTGGAAAAAAATTGGAAGGTCACAGTAATCATTGAGTTACTTGTATTAGTTTGCTTATTCCCAAATCTAGATTTCTTGAAGCCCTTTGTCGAAAATAACTGTAAATTTCTATTATTTTTTAGAGAATTGTAATGAGCTTCAATTGAGTTTATTCCACTTTCATTAGATCACAAAAACATTATATTTAATAATAAAAAATTACCCCATTGCATTTTCGCTTGATTAGTTTAGGTATTTGATAGATTTACTAGCTCACTAGTTCTCGAATTTCTAGATAATTTTAGAATAGTAATTTTCTATCATTTCTTAGCATGGGTTAATAGAGGTATTTTTGAGTGATTCCATTTGGAATGGAGACCGAAGACATCTTAGTCAATAATATTGTTTTTCCATCTAATTTAGATTTGATTTGGTTGGTCATTGGGTGAATTATAACTTCCTATAGAAAATTTGTGGTTTCTTGTAGCAAACTACAGGAAACCCTGTACCAGTGTTCCAAAACTTATATACTTTCCCAGATTCACTCAAGAAGCTTGGTTATTGTCCCTTAGGGTTGAATCAAGACCCTAGGCTCTAAAAATTATTAGGGAAGACTAAAGACCACTTAAGACTTGCCTCTTTGCCCATGCAGAACATTTCAGTGATTTGGGTTAATGGACAAATTTATGAATTGGATAATACAATGATGATTTTATTGATTGCCACATCCAATGAACTATGTTAATAGATCTAAAATATTTGAAATGTAATGGTTGGAATTTAATTCATGATCTTTAATTTATGAAATTAGAATAGATTTCTTGTATTTTATTTCTTACAATAGGTTAAGGTTTCCATTTTGAGCATTTCATTTTCTGTAATTAGTTTAGGTTTTGATTTCATTACATGCACTCCATTACATCATAACAACAAAGGAATGACACATTATATTTTGCACATATAGTGTTGATACCTCTTAATTTTTCACGAACCCTGGGTTGATAATTAGAGTTCGTAGCCTTGGGAGTTGCAACATTCTTTTTGTAATACCAAAGCTCATCACATGGTAGGGCATCTGGTTCTTTGTTGTCATGGCATGGGTTTTTCCAGGTGTGAAAGTTTTTTTGGCCTAGCCTTTTCATTTCCAAATTGCCATGGTGTGAAGGGGTTCTCATGTTTTGGTTGAGCTAGATTGTCGGACATATTCGAACCTTAGTGAGGTGGATCTTTGAATGATAGAACACATGGCCTAGTGGTCCTTGAACTAGACTTTGGATCATGGTAAAGCCATTGACGTATTGATCCCTGATCCAAACTATGGGTTATGATAAAGCTAGAATTGTGTTGCCTCAGTGGGACTAGGAATCCTTGTCGTTGAATGGCAGGATATATGGTAAAGCCAAGAGGTGGTTTGATCTTCGTTGGGCCTAGTAATCCCGAGTTTGGGATATTTGGTAAAGCCTAGAGAGTGAGTCTTGATTTAGGGCCTGTGATTCGGTGTGGACTGTGGTAAAGCCTAGGAGACTAGGATATTAGAAAATTCCTCATAGTGTAGGTGGAGAAATCTGATGGCATCCATCCTTTTTGGCCTAGTGATCGAGTGGAGATCATGGTAATGCCTATCGTGACATGATTATTGTGTTGGCCTAGTGATCTGAGACAGATTATAGTAAAGCTTGGTTTCTATTGATGAGAGTGAGGTGGTTTAGCCTCGGAATGCTTTGGTTGATTCTTTTGGTTTGAGTCCCACATTCATGATTGGAATAAAAAACAAGGGTGAAAGGCTGAAGTGAGATTTGGCTGAACCATTCTATCATTGGCTGGAATGTGGTAGTCTCATCCTTAGTTTGGATTTTGCATCATTAATGAAAGGTTATTTATCCTTGTATTTCTATGAGTATTACACTGATTTATATGTGGATCATATGGCTATGATTTCATTAGTATTTCTACTACTATTATGTTGATTATGTATGTGTTTTATGACAATGGCTATTTATGGCTCTCATCACATTTTTACTTGTAAATGAATGGAAAATGTATCTATGACCTAACAGATGATAGATGATAATGCAGCAAAAGATATGAGGGAACAATGGTTCATAACTATTCTCAGATAAGTATGAGATCCCTATGTTTAAATATGTTATTTACACATGTAGATTACATATTTGTGATATGTTTGATGAAATGCCTATCTTGGCTAGTAGGAGTCTGGTTAAGGTCTTGTTCAACTATTTTCTTTTGCATCATTGTTTCCCCATTATTTTATTATTTTGAAGATGTCATTCAATTCTAGGTAGTGACCTAGGCTCCAAGCTTGAAAAAATTATATCAAAACCTGGGGATATTGGCACAACACTGGAAAAAATAGTCCTTGGACACTGGCATGCCTATAGCATGAGAGCGCCCAGAGCCTCCTGGACATTGGCAGACCTATAACATGAGAACGTCCTGTGGTTAAGTGGTCAAAAAAATATGTGGGACCCAAGGGCTAGCTAGTTGAAGAGTTGGGATGGTTCTCAAGGGTCCTATAGCTGATGTGGACGCTCTGTATGTTGTGTTTCCATTGATTCCATTTCCTTAAGGTCACATAGAAGGTTAAATCTAATCAAAGTAGCCTCTCGTCACATGTTTACCCCAGTTGGTCGGTCACTTGGGTAGATGTGGGAGGAGGGTGTTGCAACTCAAAACCCCGACTATCTATATTGCATTAACCAAAACATCTGAGAAGAAAATACAATGCTTGTTCAACCCGAACAATCTCTGCACATGTACAATCTATCTCACTGCTTCACAAACCAGCTCAAGCCAACACTTAGCAAAATATGTTGGCTGCCAAGCCCTTACTTCCTTGCACAGTTTCCAAGGGAATTATAAAATATTTAATTGGGAAAATATTTCACCACAACTGTGCAATCCATCCATAGTCCTTCTACTGATTGCATGCACCATCTCTACAACTCGGAAAATTATACAATTGAGACTACACTGTCCCCGAACTCTATTCTCAATCGGGTATTTCTCAGAACTGACAAGCACGAGTTATTTATGAGTGAATTATCAGTTAACTAGTTTAGCACTGAAGTTGATCCTCATTGCTAGACCTCGTACTAGTTCCTCCAATAGTTGGAACTAGTTTAACTCAGTTGAAATGAATGAATTAATTACAATTCAAAAGAAATCAACTTGGACCCCTGAAAATTAGGAATCACTCTACATGAATCTAAACAGACTTCCAACTCGAATTTACTAAGCCAACTAAGTCAACTTAACTTAGTTAACTGCTACAAGTTGATATGAGAATAGAATTACAAATTAGTTCCCAATTTAATTCAAAGACAAATTAAATTAGGATTTTCTTGTTGCTATTTTTAGCATTTCTTATTGCAAATTTAAACAACTTAATGAAAATATCACCATCTCACTATCTCAATGCTTTACCATCTTTCAAATATCCATTAAAATTTTGATTAATATAAAAATGAGAAATAATGATAAAACACAACATGAAAATAAAATATGTTACCTATAATTCAATAACCTTACCCACATAAAATTTAAACTTACTCAAGTAAATTAAATTAACCTAACTATTTAATTTCATAATTATATCTCCATTAACTGATTTTAAGAAAAATACAAATAAAATAATTGTTTTTAAAATATAACTAAATTTAAAAAATTTACCCTAAATTCATATCCTCATCCTCTTTGGCTATCATTTTTCCACTTACCATATATCTTAAATAACCCTAAAACTATGCAATTTCTTATCATTTTAGTAAACAATCAGTACAAATGAAGCCTCTAATGCGATATATATATATAATATATAATATTATAATATATATATAATATATATCTCCTCCAAAACTCAAGGGAATTAACGTGCGCGCCGATATATTCCATAGCCGTGCTTCTACATGCCATGGAAAACATAGGGAAAATACGATCTCCTGTAGAAGGAAGCCATGTGGCAAAATCAATTCATGAGACGGGGCAAGAAGCGGCCCACATTGAGACCCAAAACAATCCCGAGGACGACTTCATAGTATATTGACGGAGTAGAGCCAACCGTCTTTTTTTCAAACGTGTCTCGCACCTTCACGAAAAACCAGCTATTTGGGCTGCGCAACAATTTCGTCGTTAGCTCTGTTTCTATGGCCCCACGGTAAACATAACATAAAAAAACAATAATAGCCCAATCCAATAATAGCCCAATCGTGACTGCTTACCCCCTTATGGATTACAATCAATCACGGGTTGTCCTTATTATCGTAATCAATCACGGGTTGTCCTTATTATCAGTTTGACAAGTGAATTATGGTATATTTTTTCACTGTTTAAAAAGATAAATAATATATTTATCTTCAGTTACTTCTTATTATATTGTAATTAAGTTTTTGCATAAAAATGAATAGGGGTAAAATGTAAATACTTATACTTACCAAAAGTTACTTCCCATCATTATTTATGTTTATTTCATCACTTATGTAGGCATAAAATTGTAAATGTATAGAGTTATTAGTGATAACTACACACACAAATTTATGTAAGTCATTGTGCTTAAGCAAACAATTAATTTATCCATTTCAATTTATTAGTTCTTACTAAACAAAATTCTAAAATTTAATTTTCCTATTAACCAATATAAATTATAATTTTTATACAATTTTTCCCATAATAAAATTTCTAACTTAAATAGAAAAAAACGAAATTATTACATCATAATAATATAATTAAATTTTTATATTTTATTTTTATTTTTAAATTATACAATTATAATAAAAAGATTAACGTATTTAATTTTATTATAAATGGAACAAAAATAGAATATAATCCATTTATATAAATAAAAAGTTACAAACAAAACTATTTTTTCATTAGAAAATACTCAACACCTTTATCATATTGGATCTTGAAGTCAATTTTTGGTGAAGACCAAAGAGAGTTTCCCGAATCAATGTGTCCATATCTGGCCTAGTTTGTTTTGATTATCTTTATTTCCCACGAGTGACCGAAAGGATTTACAATTATGTTCCCACAACTATGTCTCTATGCTTCTCTTTTTCAATCTTTCCCTCGTTAGTAGGGGTGGTTCATAAGGTTCAATACAGGTTGAAAATTTAATATTTAAAATTATATTATTTATTTCAATGTCGAAAATTTAATATTTTTAAAATTATATATCTTTATTTTAAATATTTAATAATTGAATTATGAATAATTATTATTTTACAATGAAATATAAAATGTTTTTTGAAGTTTTTATTGGCGATTTACTGATTCAATTTCCAAGTCTTAACCTAAAATTTTTAACTATGGTTCTTAATATGATATTTTGTTTTTTTTTCTCTTTTCTAACCTAATATCTTGCTTTTTCTCATACCATGAACTATAAATATAGACTAAGAACTAGTTGACACGACTAAGAATCGAGAACAATAAAGAGAAGATATTGTCAATGTATTATAAGGCCATCTCAAGTAATCATCAAACCTCATCTCTTAGGACCATACCTATGTATAATTAGATTATAAGGATATCAATTACCACGGCAACTGTGCCTTTTCGAAAGGGCCACCACCACAAGCTCAAGTGCAATCTCCTCTCCATGCCAAATTGGCAATGAGGCTTGAAAGTGAAGCAACAATATAACTAATGCTTCTACTAATGAAAATGTGTCCAAGATGGAACATTTAAAGTCCAAGTAATTGCACCAAGTGATGCATTCATTGTACTAACTGAAAACATAAGAATTGTGGATTTCATGAGAAAATATAATCATCACTAACAATTTTGACCATTAGTGTAATAAGTAGCAAATGGATATACATTGATTTTTTTTATGCCATCCAAGTTTCATTAATGCAATACCAATGTCATGTTAGAACATTAATTAAGTGGGAGCATGAGAATAATAATAAAAATTGGTAATGTTGTTTATATATATTTATATATTTTTCCAAGTTTGATAAATATTTCAAAAATGTCACCCTCCACTACAAGATATTTAGTCTCATTTATGCATCAATAATTCTTTTATAAACTTTGACATTGTATAGGAATAAAAAAATGTTAATAAATGTTTTTCGCCAAATAATAAAAAAGGTACACAAAATTAAAAAACTAATATAAATTCAACATAAATTAACTTCAAAATGAAAACTATACTCCCTAACATGGAAATGACTAATAATATGTCCATGGAGTGCAATCTAAAAGTAAGAATATATTTTAGTAATACAATCTTACATCCAAATTATGCACCATATTCCTTTTGATAAGATTTTATAGTGTTCCTCTTCCTTTAATCTAAGGATTTGATACTAGTGCTTTTTTTTTTCATGGTCTACTAGGAAGCGCATATATATAATATATATATATATATATATATATATATATTATATATATATATATATAATATATATATATATATATATATATATATATATATATTCGAAAAATATGCATATTACTCTCCTTTTGAGGGGCATTAGATATTTATAATTTTTTTCTAATGTTTTTTGAACTAGCTAGATTTCAATCGCCCACAAAAAATATCAATGACTCTCCACTAAACCTACTAATACATACTAAAAAAACATCGCAAGTCATACCAAAACTGAAAACTCCCTACACAAGTGGGATTTCCACATCTCATCGTTTGAACACTTCTGCACATCATCATAAAATTTGAAGGGAGAAAGAAAATCATTACACTATATTGTCTTGTAAGAATTCATGAATGATAGAGGACCCATCATGAAGTGGAAATGTTCACTTGGAAAGTTCATTTGATTTGACATTTACCTCTCGAAATATATGAAAAGTAGAAGCCCACTCCAAAATATGTAGAGATTTCATAATTTGATAGAGCAAAGGTTGTAACCTCACATTTGCATTCAACTTTTCTACTTTCCTAATTAATCACCAACTTTGAATCACCAGAATTTGTAACTTAGAGAGATCAATATTTAATACATGAAAAAACAATGTCCACGGTGCTACAAATTCTACTTTAGAATTTGAACAAGGACCGAGAGAATATGTAATAAGGAAGAAGTGAAAATGAGATAAATCGAGAACCACTTCAATCCCACATCAAGGAGGGACCCATTGTATCGCATATTTTAATATAGTACATGTTTTATTTATTCCAAAGAAAGAAAATTTACAATATTCAGGGTTGTTGGATTATATTTTGTTGATACAATCTCAAGACCCTCACATGTAGCCAACATCATTATTTTCTAACAAAAATGGACCATTAGAAATTGGTGGTGTTGAGGGAGATGGATTCCTATTTCTCAAAAGTAAGGATTAAACTCGAGAAAGAAGCTCAAACATACTCTTCCATGTTTGATGTGATATAACTCTATGGGTTATTGTTTGCAAACCTTTCAAGGGGCTTTAAAGGTGTTTTAATTATATTCTTTCCACTCCTTTTATGTGTTTGCAATTCTATAGTTATCTACTTTATAGAAGAATTAAACTAAAGAGTTTCAAAGAATTCTATGCCAAGGGTAACCTATGGTAGTAGTAAAAGAAATTATCTAAAGCTTTTAGATTCTTGAATAAGTAATTCCATTAAGAAAATATTGTTTATCATATGGTATCCAAGAAACTAGCTTAGTTAAGAGATAAACCTTAACCGTGAGACATTCAGAAAAATAATTCTAGAAAATAAATACATTTGGCAATTCATTCAATATTAAAGATAGTTTTAATCATATTGCAATTTTTGCTAGAAAATTGTAACAGTAATGTGATTGAAGAATAATCTATGATGAATTTTTTATGCACATAATTCAGTAATCCAAAACCGGTAGACTCCAAGAGGAATTTTTGAACTAAGACTTGAATTAATCCTCCACTACAATCCTTAAGAAATCACTCTAGAAACCAAACACCTTTTCTAAGAGGTTGAGTCCTCTATTTACTATCAAAATTTGACTAAACATAACATAAAAAATTAACATAAAGCCCACAAGGCTTAAATAAATATTGCATGTTTTCATGACCCATGTGAACTAGATGACTCAGTGTTTGCATGCTTAGCATCATAGGCATCCCATTATGTAAACAATTCCTCACATAAGCAAGCACGTGGAAATGCATGTTGATACATAGAAAAGCTCAAGGTTTCCTTTATCTCCAATGAAAAGATACCTTTGATGTTAGCTTCATATTTCTGGAAAATTTATGGAAATTATCAAGTTAATTCTTCTAATTGTTTAAATCCTTTAGGTGGACCAAACCTAGTGCTATAGTCACTACAATACCACCAAAAAAATTTCCTTTCACCAAATTTTGGTAGGTTTTAACCATGTAGAGAAATTATCTACAAACAAATTATTAAAACAGAAAAATATACAATGGTGAGAACATAAAATAAATATACACATATATTTTCCCCTGGATCCCAAAACTGGGAATACCATATTGCTTTTTCATTATTATTCCTTTCAATGTTACAATACATATATATACATGCCAAAGCATTCATAACCCAATCCATTAACCCAAATTAGAACATAATCATAGTTCCTTGATTGGATCTACAAAATACCATGGGAAGAAAACCATCATGCCTAAAACCATGTCCAAAATCCATGTACAAAAACATGGGTAGGTTCGTCCCCCATCCTTGGGTCTGCATAATTATTTTTTTCCTAGGGCGCTACCGTGGACCCCGTGCAAGGGGGCTACTGCCCCCTACAAACCCCCCGATAGGGTGTGATGCCCTTGCTATGCTTCACGCAACATACAACATGTGATACTAGTCGTGGAACTAATATAAAACATAGCCAATAATTTGTTGGGTCCCCCTCTTGTTGTTTAGGTCTTGAGGATTACAGTTATGACCTTGAATTTGTGAAATATTGCATTGACATGGTTTTTATCAAACCCTATTGATGCTTGTGTTTTGGTGATGCATACAATGTTTTATCCTAGTATACTGATATTATTAATGCATTATGTTTGTAGAGGATTTGTTTCTTTAATGATGGATTAAGATTCTTATGCGTCCTAAATCCTTTATTTTCTATAATATGCATTGTAATAGAGTAAAGGAATCTTTTGTTAATGACTATGGCATCTCTCAACCCATAGTAGGGTTTGTAAAGCCATCATCCTTCCCATGCATCTTTAAAATCATAGATTGTCGTGATTAAAGACCAAACCTTGCTTTGAATTAATCTTCACCCTCTAGGATGATTTTCTTTTCAATGGCGCTTGCATTATCTCAGTGAGCCAAGAATTATTGCACATATTAATTTCAGTTCCAAGCTCATCCATGTTTTCAAGTGTCAATTTTATGACTTCATTAAATGTATGGGACACTATTATCTCAAAGGCGGGTTAGGGACATGTTGTAGTGGCTACAACCACCCTCCAAAATTTTTCCTATGCTTCGATTTTGGAGCCTTCCCTCCTTGTCATAGGAGCTTATCTTACACTACTATCAACTATTCATGTTTTGATTGAGACTTATCCTTTTCACCTATGCTTATGTTGGCTTGTTTTCACACTTAATTGATCTTTATAAGTGAGAATCTAATCTCGTAACTTGGTCTTGCAGTAGTTCTAGGCTTGGCTCCAGAAACTGCGCAATCCATGAGGGAAAGCCCAACCTTGATGATTAGAACTGCACAATATTGACTAGAAGCTCTTCCTTGAGCTATGAAACTGTGCAACCATGGATGACATCCCAACACTGAGCCCATAAATTTCACAATCCTTCCCTTTAGCTCAGAAACTGTGCAATGCACTGAGCTGAAAAGTTGCCTAGTTCCCTAGACTTGTGTAGTGTTTCCCAGTAGTATGCATGGCAAGTTTCCCAGAAAAAGAAAAAATGTGGAAAATCTAAAGAGAAAAAAGCATGCCTAAAAAATAGGGATCTTTTTTTAGTTTCCCAAAGGAGGCACATTTGGTATTTTTAGAAAATTCCACCAAGAGTTGTTTTTTCCTTGATTTTACGAGTGCGTGTCATAAACCCTAATTCACTCAAATATATTAAATCGACACCTCTAGATCTCATTTGCACATTTTAAATTGGAGCTCTAGAATTTCCAAGGAGATGAAGGAACCTTCAGTGTTGCCGTCGTTGCTTTTTCGGGTGAGTTTCACTTTTATTTCTTTTTGCCTCCTTTTCTATCGTTTTTTGTTGTTTCTCTTGTGTGTGTGTTGTTTTTCTTATTTATCTTCATGGTCGATAGAGTTTTAACTTATTTTATCTTGTAGAAGTGTTGTTTCAAGTTGTTGTTTTCCTTTCACAAGTTTCACATCAATTTCTTTTTTTTTCACTGATGGTCATCGTTGCGGCAACTCTCCTCACATATTTGATGTTCCTCCCATTTGTTTAGTTTATATACTTCATCTACATTGATTCATTCATACTTAGTCAATTTTTCACTCAAGCTCACATCATCACTTAGATATGCTCGTTTTCCGCACTTCCACCACGCATATATACACTTTACTTAGCCATTTCTCACTTTGCCTAGCTGGGCACTGCGCAATCCTAAGGCTCAAGCCTAGAGGCTAGTGTCTGAGATTACATAGTGCACACTATAGGTTGGCCCAACTATGCATTGTGAAGTTCCAGGGCTCAATCAACTACCTTGGCCATTGCTCAAGATGAATTGTGTATTGTGCAATTTCAAGCCTCAAGTTGCACCCTTGGCTACTGGGATTGTGTAGTGCATAATTTCCATGACTAGTCTCCCTTGATTGTTGATTAAAACTGAAATCCCCCTCACCAGTTTCTCGGTTTTCTGCTTAATCGTGCTTTCAATTTAGATTTTAATAAGGCTAATGTTTGTTTTCCTTGAGTGTCCTTTATATCCCACATGTACCACAATTGTTGAGTGCTTATCTCCAACACTCACTCTCTCCATGGCACCAAAGAGAGATACTTCAAAAGAGACCACTGAAAGAAGTACTGGGGAAGTAGTTGAACAAACAACAATAGACTTGTCAATAAGTGATGACACAATTGTCTATAGAGAAGGAGTCAACACTAACATGGCAGTAAGTTAATGAATCTCTTTCAGCAAAGAACCTCGAGGAAAATCTAGAGAACTGATAAGTTTATCTCGGAATCTAGTAGTCAGGACTAGATAAGGTTGCATACTGATATCCAATCTTCCCATGTGCAGATATCATTAACTGGATTATTTCACACATTGATGAGAAGATAATGAAATTAAGCAGTGCCAGTAGACAAAAGCTTACTACCTTTCTAGCATAAGATTATGAGCGTATGTATCATCTTCCTGAACCAATAAAGCTCATGGAATCATACTTCTATGCCACTAACAACTAGTGAGCACAATATATATTGTGAAAAGTTGGGTGAAAGATCCATTGAACCCACCCATTCATACGAGAGAAAGTCTCTCAAGAAGGCCTACCAGCTCTTAGTTATCTTATCTTGATGAATCTACGATTAGTAGAGCACGAAGAAATTTCCGAAAGGGTGGGAAATCTTATTGAACCAGGTGGTGAATGAGTGTAAGTTGTTCAACTGATCATATTTGTTGGCTCATCAGCTGAGAGCCCATGTAGCACAAACCCGGTATCCTCCCAATGGCGAGAAAGCAAGGTTTTATATGTCTACATATTTACTGGATGCAATCTGTGCATAGACTTAGTTTCCTAGCATGAAGTAGACATGGATGCCATGGGAAAATGTAGCACATATTTATTGTAAAACTCTTTCTGATTGTAGTCATTGAGGAGTAATGGAACAACTAGCTAACCATTTGATCATGTCGCTTTACAAGATGATCTTTGAAGAAGAACCACCTTGCATGTCACATGGAGCAATGGAGGTAATAGCAGAGATCACGGATTGGTTTTCCTCATCAAGTGGCACCTTAGAGTGTTCAATAGAGAGAAGTCGCCTCATGTTTTTCCATGGTATGCCTCCGACAAGCTTGTCATGCAAGAAGTTTCATGTCATCTTGCCACAAGGTTGTTAGTAGCTTTGCATAGGAAGAAGAAAGCACCCTCCTCAACCCTTCTTATGAAAAATGGATTATACAAGATAACGAACTCGAAAGTTGTAGATACCAAGGGAAAGGAGATAGTGAAGTTTACATTTGGTACTTGAGACCTTAATCCGTATGATCCCCATAGAATTTGTGAAAACCACTATGTGAGAATTTACTTTCAGCATCTCAACAAGACATTTCATTGGCTAAAGGAGGATCCATGGAGAAATTACTACAATTCCGCCAAACCTTGTGAGCCAATCAATATAGCAGGGACTTCATAGGCTACTCTATAAAGGGAAGAAAATCTAGAAGAAACAACAGCATAAGGCAACAACCTGGTACAAGAAAAGCGAAAGAGAAAGGTTGTTGATAATACAAAGGGAGAACAAATTTATAAGATGAAAGTGGATCCAATCCTGACGGAAGAAACATTGACAGTAGAAGCAAAGAGGAAGAGATGATACAAAGAGTAGAGTGGAGTAAGAGAGAAAAACAAAGCTTGCAGGAAGCAGAACTAAGGGCGTAGAAAGCAGAACAAGAAATGTGGGAAGAATGGAAAAAAAGGAGGAGAGAACAAGAGGAGAAGCAGAAGGAGGAAGAAGAAGAAAGGAAAGGCACTATGGCAAGGGAAAAAAAATTAATTCAAGTCGAAGAGAAAGATGCAGGATCGAGAGCTTTCTTAACAAATTAAAGTTGCAGACATGGAGTTGGAACTAGATCCGTCGGATGAGGATATTGACCTAATTCCCATCACACCACAAGTCATTTTTTAGTCTCCACCACCTTCAATTGCAGAGTTAGCCTTGAGCGAGGAAGGGGACATAGTTCCTCTTAATGATGATTCGGTAATGGATGTGTAAAATATGTCGTATGATGAACTCTAGAAGAGGCTTGTACAATCATAGAGAAAGAATTTTCCGGATGATCGTGCATCACTTGCATTCATTAGAGAGAGGGTGATAGTGGAAGACAACATCAGGAATCCAAATGCCATTGTCGAAGCCAACTTCGCCTTTGCAGGTGTAGTGAGATCAAACACTGAATATTTAACAACCGAGAATAATCAATTGGTACAAAACTTATAGGCTATCAGACAAGAGATAGAACAAATCCACACAACAACACATAACACATCTTCCAGAAATTTCTTCTTGGAGGAAATGAGAGCAACAATACTTGTTGAAGTATCAAAACATGGAGAGACCATGCAGGACCTCTATGAGGAGCTCATCACCGTACATAAAACAATTGTCCACTTGCATGGCTTGTAAAAACATAGAAGAAACTGTTACACAATATTTTGTCACTGTCCATGTACTCCCCATTCCTTGATCATGGAGGACCACTACAATGACCCTCATATGTTTCTCTACCATGAAGAACATGTCCCTACATTTTTTTTCATCTACAGAACATTTTCTTCTTTCATTGTTTCCCAAGAATCTTCCTTCAAGCTTAGTTTTCAAGATCGATGCTAGTGCTCAGTTCTTCCCCTGTGTTGATTTGCAGAGTTTAAAACTAGGATTGGCACTGAACGATGCAAGTGAGCCTTTCATCACTCACGCCAACCTTGTTTTGGCAAGTTTTTAAAAATGTAGTTGAAGCTTCCAGCTCTAGAAGCTTCATGAACGGAAGCCTAGTAAATGGTTGGGCAAGATAGAGTTGAGAGAGTTTATTTGGGATCCTTTCCCCTATTAAGATGGAACAAACCATAAGGGATAAGGCCTCTCCCACCATAAGAGGATCCATTTCCCCTCCATAAAAGCGATATAAAATCGCCATTTCACACCCTCAGCTAGCTAGTGAAAGGGTTGAAATAATCTACAAATCTTGAGAGTCATATTGAGATCCTTAGCCTTCTAGTTTGTGTGTGAAGAGAGAATAAGCTTATCATGTTTAGCTTGGAGCATAAGGAAAGAGGCCTTGAAATTCCATTGTGTTGAGGATGGATCATGAGATGCTTCTAGTAGTTTTGGAACCAAGACATGCCAAAGGGAACCTGGAACATCAAGGCTCAGGTTGTATTTCTCTTTGAGTTTTATTAATACAACTAATGGTTTATTTCCTACATTGAGCATCATATTACATTTTATGGTTCAAGATTCCTTTACTTTTTAAGTAGATTGAATGTGATTGTATGCTATCACGTTTTCTATTGTCTCTTGTGTGTTTGTTTCAGGTATTTGAATGGAAATAATGAAAGGAAGCTGGAGCAAAGAAGCAACATCACCATCAAGTAGATTAGCATTCTAAGAGGTAGGGCCTCTTATTCGATTCTATTCTAAGGGAGTTTACATTAGATTGTTCTGTTTGTGGCTAGACCCACTCTTGGGCTAGAGGGATCACCTCTGTCTGTAGAGGAGATTTACCTACTCCACAAATTGACGACTCCACTGGGGTCGACATCCCTCTCTTTGCATTGTTTTCATTTCATGATTTGTGTTGACTTTTGTCGTATCACTCTTTCTTTTTGGTTTTTCTGCTTTGCATTGTCTACTGCCTAGAGTCTTGAATTTATTGTGACAGGTCTAGTTTTTCTTTATGAAAAAATTTATTTTTTCCTTGAAATCCTTAATCAACGCTGTTTATTTTTTGACAATCGTGCTGATCATAACAATTTTCTATTAAACAATTGCGGCATAACCCCCTATGGTGATTGTTGTCAGTTAAGAACTCGTGCCGATTCCTGTAGGTTAAGATTAGGGTTGCTCCTAAATCATTACTAGTGTCTCCTACCCTCATAAGCTCTATCACTTGGCTTGTTTGCATGTATTCTCCCTCGCTAGAAAGCTTCGTTAGCTTTATTTGTTTGCTTGATTGGTTTGAGTTTGCCTTACTTCATTTTTTTGGGATATTGGATTGTTTGTGTCCCTAGGGCATCTAGGTCATTATCCATTCAGCTGTTTGTATGCTCATTAAGTCAAGTTTTTAGTTAGTTTCCCTATGCATTTCATGTTTTAGCCCTTGTTTTTTTTTTTTTTCAATTGAACAAGTAAAAGTTTCATTTGCTCTTCTCTTGATTAAACATCTCTTTTCAAGCCTAGATCACATTGCTTGTTTTGTTTCGATTGAGTCTTTGCATGCTTGGTTTGAGAGGAGTTCTTCTTATCTTCCTTGGTATATGATTAATGTTGGTTGTTTGAAAGTTTTTCATTGAATTGTTTATTTGAAAAATTCATTTTATCATTCCATTGAAAAATACATCATTCTAGTTTGCTGAATCGATATGATGCATTAAGTAGCATCATTGAAAACTAGAATTGCATCATCATAAATATTTGAAAGGAAAGGAACTTCTTTTACTAGTGAAAGGACTAGTTGAAGTGCATTTGATAGAAAGAATAGGAAGTGGAAAGAGATTTCATTATTTTATTTTGAAAAGTGAAGTAGTGAAAAGTCATCTTTCTTTTGGTTGCTTGTTTGTTGCATTGATTATTTTTCTCTACCCTCAATTAGTGTAAACATTCATCGAATTGAAAGGGTTTTGTCTCATATAGCTGCATATAGGAGTTATTCGAGTCACATCGATAGGGCCTGAAAACTAAGACAAAAATTTGAGATAAACTTTAAAATGTATTCAATTAACCTAAGGCACATTTGAAACTTAATGCTCACATTTAGAGGTCTAGGCTAGAGACGTGTTCCGACATCTTTAAACCTAGCAGCTATCATTCGCTTCAACACTAGACAACGCTAGTATGGACTTGTGCTCCCCGTACTGTCATGTATATAAAGGGAGACCCTACTAGGTTTGAAATCCTTTATTTGTAGGAAGCCAAGTCTGTTGCCTTATAAATGTGATACAACGAACATAGCATTTAGGGAGATTACTTGCTCGTAATTCTCAGTTCCTCGGGAGGTACTCTGTAGTTCACTGTTACCTAGTAATCCTTTTTCCTAGATTATCCTGAGAAATTGTTTGGTCTTTTTTACTCTTTAAATTTAAAATATCATCGAGCACTTGTCCTTTCAAGCTCGTTCAAACCGAAAGTGACTAGAGTCATCTTTTCCTTTTTCTCGACTCTTAAAACATGAAAAGGCATCAGTCTGGTTTAACGTCTTAAATTTTTTTTGCCCATGATCACATCACGTTCCTGATAGTCTTATTCTAAACCATATCGTGAGTTTACCCTTAATATATTTTAAAGAAGCCTTGAAATTAATCTCTTTTCTCTTGTTGTTTGAGACAAAGTCATTGTGGCAGAACCATAAGGTTCACCTAGTTCCTCTTCCACTCCTCCATCTGAAATATCATATGAGGAGCCTCTCCCTGAGCTCTCGTAGTCACTCGAGGATCAAGGTGTTGAACTTGGAAGTGTTCTGAGTATTCAACCTTTGTCATTCCGTCCTCCTCCATCAAATACTAGGTCACCTTACGAATTTGGCCTGGAATCTCTCGATAATCCTATCCAGACTCCCGAGAGTCTGCCGACTCTTGAAGGTCAACAAGGACTGGTTTTTCACCCTCCGAATACTTTGTTCAATCCTATTGTGGTATCACGTAGCATTTGTACAATCTATACGATTAACCATGTATTAATTTGGAATTATCCCCTCAAACATATTTGGTTGTTCGTCACCATTTGTTTCCACCCATGGAATGAGAAGGCAAGATTCCAGTCTCCTCTCTAGGTCACACAAAGGTTTCTGCTACACACACTCCTCACGTAATTGATGAATAGGGATACCCATTCATGAAGGTTTCCCCTACATGGGAAGAATTTTCACTAGCGTTTACCCTGAGTATAGTGGGCCTTCATTGCCGCATGGTTATACCTCTCTAGCTCAGTTGGTTTCGGGCACTCTTAGTGCCTTCTCATTATATCACAACCTTATTTGGTCATCTAACATTATGCCTACCTTAGGTCTGTTCGTTCAAAACTTGACCTCTCACCCGATTATGCATACTGCAGTCACTTTAGTTCCAGTGCAACCCACCATTCTGAATCCACTCGTTTTGTCATTTCAACCAACTCTTCTGGTTTAACTGACAGTCTCAGGTCAGGTCTCTGTAAGTTATTTGACCCCTCCAGTAAGTGGATATGTTGTAACACCGCCTGGGGGGCAAGATTCGAATATATCTATGATATCTAGCGTGACCAATGTGAGCAAATCACAAACTCACATGGTTAGAATGAATCAGCCCTCTTACGGTGCTATTCTAAACCTTGCTGGTCCTTTTGGATCGAGTAATGTCTAATACGAGCAACTGAACCCTACTGGTCCTTCTGGTTTAAGTAACGTCCCGTACCAATAGCCAAATGTGGCTCAAGTTCTGTTTCAACATTCTTATGTTCCATATGGTTCACAAACGATGGTAAATCTGCCTTATGTCCCTCAAGTTGGGCCTTATGTTCAACCTAGTCCATCTGCTATGCCTGGTGGACATGGACAGATCTGATTCGGGAACTTTCAGTACCCTGAGGGTCTCACTCTAAGAACTGCCCAGGTACTCATGCAGCAACAGGGGAAACCCTTGTCGCAGCAGGGGTACCCTTTGCAGTAGCAAGGGTCATCCTTGTAGCAACAAGGGAAGGTAGTGCAATAACAAGGACAATTTCAACAACCTCAGGGGAAACCCTTGTAACGGTTGCAACAAACTTTGCATTCGCATATGCAGTTTGTTCACTAGCTGTCCCAAGCTATGTCCTCACAAGGTCAATGTCTACAGCCGCAAGGACAACCTTTACATCAGCAAGGCTAGCCCTTGTAACAACAAGGTCATCCCAAGCAGTAGCAACCCTTGTATTTGTATCAGTAAGGTCAACCTTTGCAAGTTCAAGGTCAAGTCCTCCAACAACAGGCTCAAAATCCTTATGTCCAAGGGTGATAGGTTTAGAATCCTTATGTCCAAGGGTAGCAGGCTCAAAATCCTTATGTCCAAGGGCGATAGGTTTAGAATCCTTATGTCCAGGGGAAATAGGTGAAAAATCCTTATTTCCATGGGCAGCAGGTTCAAAACCCTTATGTCCAGGGCTAGCAGGTACAAAATTCATATGTACAAAATCATATTCTAACCTTCTTTAGGCCTTAGCTCTCTGTAGGGGGAAGCATTTATGATCCATGGTTCAAAGGAGGCTACTAGAATAGAACTAGATAAACCCCTAACTCCATTTGTGATATCCATTGCTCCAGGTTCTAAGATTTAATTCGGACATTGCATATAAGTATTGTCAAGGAAAATGTTAATTTTATTGTGGTGTTCCTTGTATAATGTCTATTTTTTTATTTTTATTTTTCAGGGATTCTAAATTATATTTAAGCATTTTTAGCATCTTACTTGGCAATGACACAAAAAAATGTTGGGCTATAGAAATACAACAACAAAGTACTAAACTTCATACCTCACTTTAATTATCAACCATGTTGTTAGATGAACTTCAAAAGTGTTGTGTATTTTATGTGCAAAACTATATATATCTAATCCACCTAAGAAATGAAGTATTCTAAAGTCCTAAATGTCTTAATTTATGATATTATAACAAAATAAGTAGCCAACTATAAGTTGTTATTCAGAATATACCTTAGGTGGTCAGAATATACCTTAGGTCCATTCAACATCTTAAAGGAGTGGTTACTATTGTTATCTCTTCCTATAATTTGTTGAAAGTCAAATGGTATTGTTATTATTACTTAGATAAATGAAGGCTAATGTAAGTTAAGATTGCTAGGTTGCTCTCTATACATCCACAAAGTGAAATTAACAAAGCAGTAATTATCGTAGTGATAAAAAATTACAAAACTCACAACAACATAGTATATTATTGTAGTTGAAAGTAATGTAAACAAAATAGAAAATTGAATTGGACATTATTGTACTAAAATAGAAACACAGATAAACTAACTAAGCAAAAATGTTAATAAATTAATTTCATAGATGATGTAAGTAAACTAATTAAACATAAATGCAAGGAAAAATGGAGTGTTTGCTTTGATTTCCCCTTGAATGGGTTGTACCCAAGGGAGCTCTAAAATCTTATTAGAGAATCTTCAAAAACAAATTGAATTAAAACCTTTATTCAACCATCTACATAAATGATATAAATAATGATATTAATGAAACTTTTTTTTCAACTAAGCAAGTCAAAATAGGTTTATAACACTCAAAAAGGAAAAATGTTAGGGACCCTAGTTATTCCATCATGAGCCATGTAAATAGTGAATTACTTTGGATTCGTTGTTAAAAAAATATTGAAGATATTCTATTAATAAGTTCCCTAATTCTTAGGAGTTTGTCTACATACTTCCCTCCAGCTTAAGCATACCAAAGCTTGGGGATTTACTGTTTGTTTCCTCAATCTAGATTTGATCTAAAATACAATTGGGATTGAGGATTGAAATTCCCCATGTATTAAGTGGTTCCTTTTTTGAGCTAGATCAACTACCTAGTTACCCTAATGATTTTGAGGTGACACGACCCCATAATTTACTCTTTCTGTTAATTCTTTATTAGAATGCATTGTAATTATAGAGCAATCAAATCTCTTCATTATGCAAAATACATGGAATCAATGCCAAGATACATAAATAAAACGTTACAATGACTTTATGTTTCATATGAATGTTAGTTCCAAGCAACACAATAAAATGAAATAATAAGCTAAAACATGCTTTCATCATGATATCTCATTTGGTCATTCAAGTAAGGGTTTCAAAACGTCTTAGGCTTTTGAGGTTAATCTGTGGTGATTATAACAAAAACGCATACGGAAAGGTTGAGCTATGTCAAACATGGGGTTCATTAGTGTTCCCAAATAAAACAAGTGGCATATTCTCCTTTGCATGGATTTTATTCCACTCAAATACCCCCTTATTTCTCTACTTGTCTCGACATTCCAAACTCACTCTCATTAAAGCACCTTTTAATTGTTATTCTTCAATTTTCTTGAGAGTTGAAAAGGATGAGCATGTTAAAACTATTCTCAATATTAATCACCATGCTCCCCAACTATTAGTCATACACAAACTATTAGTCATTGCAATACCTATATATATTCTCTTAGATGAATAAAAAATAATGTTTATAATGTAATGAAGAAGCAATGTGATATCCACTTCAAACTATGAATTTTTTTAATCAATATTAGCACCATAATTCTTATATTTAAAAAACTTAATGTAATTCATAAAGTTAAATGTGATACTTATAGTTAAAAAATTAAATTAGTAAACAATTCCAAACAAATTTGATATTAAACTCTCATTGCTTTTATGACATTAAAACATTTTAACCCACTAAAAAAATCTCCATCAACTACATGATAATGAGATTCTCCTCTGATCACAATCCACAATGAAGATACTACAAACTCATTACCTCAACTTTGAAATGAAAATAATGTTCCGCTCCCCAAATTACTTAGTAGATTGGTTATTAGTGGATATGGCACCTATTTCAGAAGAAGATTACTAGTAAATTAAATGTATGGACCTAAATGTTGCTACATGAGGAATATATAAAAATATAATTTCTAAAAATTTTCATTATCTATGTTAATAAGTCTTTTTTTTTTTCCTATTAAAAAATTGGTATTTAATCTTCTTTTATCTATTGAATATAAATAAAAAATATTAGAATATTTCATTATCTCTTTATATAATGAATATCCCTTCCAAATATTAAACTATCTTATTTTTAAATTTATTATTAATTTTTCAAAAATAACTTTAATAACATTATAAATATTTCAATAATAACTATCAAATAACAAAATATATTATAATATTTAGTTCTATTTCCTTTAAAAAATTTATTGCATTAGATAATTAAATTATATCAAAAAACCTCTTTCAGGGTTGGAATTTCAAAAGAAAGCCGCCCTTCAAATTTAACGTTTTCCACAGTTTCACAACAAGTTTTCATAATTTCAGACCAAAATTATGACGGTTTTGTAATTTTTTAAACAGTATTTAACAAGCAAATCACACCCCATGACTGATAAATTGCCCATCAAATTCCAACCCTGACCTCTATTACATCCCTCGATTCAAAAATTAATAAAAAACACGAGTTTTTCCCTTTCCCTATCCCGCTGAAATATCTATTTATAAATACATAGATTGGTTAAACAATTAGTTCACTTCATATTATAAAATAAATAAAATAAATCTTCATATAAACTTATGAAATAAATTGTTATATATTCTCTGTATTATGTTATCCATTTTTTTTTTTGGAAAATAATCTTAAAGGAAATGATCATATATATTACCCATATATATTACCCATATATATTAGCAAACGTATACCCACATTTGTGTAATTGTGCGATATAGCATAAACACCCCCAAAAAACACATTCATTATTTAATTTTTCTTTTTAACTATAACGACCACTAGTCGGTGATTTGATTAAAAAACCAGAATAGCACCAGCTAGTAGTTGAGCTGGACGACCCACACGACTTGAGTCAACCAAAACGGAAAATCCACGAAAATTATGCGTCACCGGACACAGTTATCAAATCTTAGGTTGAAATCCAGAATGCCATCATTACGCTGATAAAGCCGAAACGGAGCGAAATTTTCTAATTCCTTAAATTTATCGATTACCTATCTGAAGTGCCGATGGCAACTGCCCCGGATTTTATCATCATCACTACCACAGTAATGCTCATCTTTGCTTTTGCAAACAGCCATCTGATTGATGATTATCAGAAAAGTCGTGAACGAATACAGGTCGATATAGAAGCCCTGCAAGCATTCAAAAGCTCTGTCACACATGATCCTTCCCAGGCCGTGGCGAACTGGGATGTTGCCAATCATGTCTGCAATTGGACTGGTGTCACCTGCCACCTTCTGAAACTGCGCGTATCTGGGCTAAATCTATACAACATGAGCCTTCAAGGGACTATACCTCCACATTTGGGTAATGTCTCGTTTCTGGGCGTGTTGAATCTCGCTTATAACAGTTTCTCTGGTGCAATTCCGAACGAATTGGGCAAATTGGGTCGCTTAAAGCGTCTGGTACTTAATAAGAATGACTTGAATTTGGCCATTCCAGAGGCTTTGAAAGATTGCACTGCTCTCAGGCTGCTTAATCTGTCCTCCAATTATTTGACAGGGAGTATTCCAAGTGGTCTCGGCCAATTACAAAACCTGCGAAACCTTTCACTGTACGGGAACAGTTTGACAGGAAAAGTGCCTGAATCCTTGGCGAATAGTTCTGCACTGGAGATTCTGGATCTAGGAAATAACTTCCTTTCTGGAACTATCCCCTCTCAGATTGGCTTGCTCACTAGAATTAATACTCTGTCTCTTCTAGAAAACCAGCTCAGTGGAGGAATCCCACCTTCTCTGCTTAATTGTACGGAGTTGCGCTTCTTATCCTTACGGGCCAACAGACTTGCTGGTGAAATCCCGTGGGATATAGGAACCAAGCTCTCCAATTTAGAGACCATTTCACTGTACGGGAACAGATTGACAGGGAAAGTGCCCCAATCCTTGGGAAATTGTTCTGCCATGGAGGCTCTGGATCTGGGAAATAACTTCCTCAGTGGCACTATCCCCTCTCAGCTGGGCTTGCTCGTTAGAATACAAAACCTGTCTCTTGAAGTAAATCACCTCAATGGAGGAATCCCACCTTCACTGCTTAATTGCACGAAGTTACGCGTTTTAGATTTGTGTGTGAACAGGCTCAATGGAAAAATCCCGTGGGAGATAGGTACAAAGCTCACAAATTTAGAGGCTCTACTGCTCTGGGGAGACGGATTAAACGGTACTATTCCGAAATCTTTAGGAAATTGTTCTCAGCTTTCACGGCTGGTACTCTCTCGCAATTTCTTCACGGGAGGTATACCCCAGGAATTTGGCAAGCTTCGGCTTCTACGGAGCCTCTTTCTTGACGATATTCACTCGGTTAGTGCGGAATCTATTCCCATATTTGCAACACTCGCTAACTGCACCAATCTGCAATCACTCTCTCTCGCCAACAATGATATTAGGGGCGACTTGCCTGGAAGCATAGGCGGGTTTTCTCAATTGCATTCTCTCAATTTGTCTGAGAATCGTTTCACTGGTAAGATACCCCCAGAGATTAGCAACCTCACCAGATTGCTTCTGTTGAATCTAGACGACAATTTGCTCTCTGGAGAAATTCCTTCTGCACTAGGAGGGATGCCTCAACTTCAGCTGCTACATCTATGCGGGAACAACTTGGAAGGTAATATTCCCTATCAATTCAGTCAAATGAAAGCTCTGTATGAACTATACCTTTCCAGAAACAAGTTTACTGGAGAAATTCGTGAGGTTTTTTCAAGTTTGCAGCAGCTAAGAAGATTAGATCTCAGCCACAACAAATTCAGTGGTAACATACCGGACAGTATCGGGAATTGTTCCCGTCTCGAGCTTCTGGACCTCAGTTACAACCAGCTAAGCGGCGTGATGCCATCGAAAGTGGCTAGCCTTCATAACCTACAGTTCTACATTAATGTCTCACATAATGCACTCACAGGAAAGCTGCCTGCGGAACTGGGAGGAATGCAAATGGTTCAAGCAATTGATCTCTCTGCCAATAATTTTAAGGGGAGCATACCCGGCCAGTTAGTGAATTGTGCTGGACTTGGATACCTTAATCTTTCTCACAATTTATTGGAAGGCGCGATTCCGACATTAATCGCTCAACTTGCAGACCTTCAAGATATGGATCTCTCTTTCAATCAGCTTTCTGGCCCCCTGCCTCGCTCTATAGAGAAACTGGGGAAGCTTAGGCACTTGAACTTGTCATACAATAATTTGGCAGGAGAAATACCATCCTCTGGAGCTTTCAGCAAGCTGAATTTTACATCATTCTTAGGTAACGGTGCACTGTGTGGCAGATGGATAGAGATGCCCCCTTGTAAATTCCATCATGATTCCAATAGAAGGATAGTTATCGTGGCGACTTCGGTTGGCTTAACTTTGCTATCTGTATCTTGTCTACTCTTAATATGTTTTCGTAGAAGAAAGTCTGCATTGTCTGAAACTACTTCAGCGAGATTAGGGACGATGCTCAGAAGCCAACCCCGCGAGACAAATATTGCAAGTGAGGAAGAGGTAAAAAGAGCAACTAATGGTTTCAGCCCGGATAACCTGCTGGGACGTGGCGGCCATGGGTCAGTGTATAAGGGCATATTAGACAATGGCACAATCGTTGCTGTCAAAGTTATACACTCCGCCACATCAGGAGGTGCATACAAGAGACTCGTAAAAGAATGCAGGACGCTGGGCAGAGTTCGACATCGTAATCTGGTGAGCATAATGGGTGTATACTCAAGTTTTCACGTCAAATCTTTGGTTATGGAGTTCATGTCGCAGGGAAGCCTGGACAAACATTTGCATTGCAGTGAAAATAATTCCAAATTGGGTCTCAAAATACGGCTGAACATTCTCAAGGACGTGGCCCATGGAATGGCATATCTTCACCATCACTGCTCTCCGGCCATTGTTCATTGTGATCTGAAACCTTCCAACGTTTTATTGGATGAGACTATGACGGCTCATGTTGGAGATTTCAGTATTTCACGTCTGATGATCTCGCCACAAGCGCATGACGATTCAACAGCAGCTGCCTCAGGGGACAACTCCAGTCTTTTGATAGGATCTGTTGGTTATATTGCACCAGGTAAACACTCATACACTTGATTGATGAGCCATATAGTATAAGGATAGATGTTAGTCACTAATCAATGTTTGATGTATAAATTGATTACAGAATATGGTACAGGAGGGCGTCCGTCAATTAAAGGAGACGTATACAGCTACGGCATCTTGGTGTTGGAAACGATCACGGGAAAGAAGCCCACAGATCCAGTTTTCTCAGAAGAAGAAGGGAAATCATTGCAGAGTTGGCTGGGCGATGCATTCCCTGACAGATTGATGGACGTGATTGACGGGAATTTGGTGGAGGAGATTCTAAAGGAAGAAGAAGATGAAGAACAAGAATCACGTGATGTAAGCAGTGAAATTACGGGACATGGAATTGCCGTGTGGTTGGCGAAGATCGGTGTGATGTGTACCAGAAGGGCTCCCCACCAACGACCGACCCTTCGAGAGGTGGAGGCATCGCTTGAGCAGCTGGTCGCCAAAATCCATGAGAGTTCTGAAAGTCGATTCAGCACGCTTGAATAGGTGACTGACCAAACCATTTCATAATCCAGTTAGGACGTTTGTGTAAGAAGATAACTAGGTTACATTACTGCATTCAATGGTTAGCAATGGTTAGCACATATTTGTGGATGAAAATGATTTGATTACATTATTCCACTTAATGCCGATGACATGAAATTGTTAGATTATGTAATTTCTATTTTGTGACTATAGGTTAGAGGAAAATGAATTTAGTTTTTTTTAGGAGTTTAGTTGGTTAGTTAATTAGTTTCTTATATGGTGTCTGAGTGAGAAATTTGTTCTAAATTTCTGTAAATTAAATTTTATCTTAAAAAAATATACATATATTTAGATGTATTATTATTTAGTCAATGTAAATATGTTTTTCCAATTTCTAATTAAAATCATTTCCTAAATCATTTCATTTAAATATTTTTTTATTATTAAATTAACCTCTTTCAATATAGGGAAAGGAATATTGCATATTTTTATTCCAAAAATCTCTTCATAAATAAATATATCTTTTTAGTGGTTTCTGGACCGTGACCAAATCCAGTTCATAATATTAATGGGAAAGTGATTGGAAAGTGAATTTGTCAAGAACATTTTTATGAATAGTTTGAACCAGTGCATCTTCTCCTTTCTATGTTTTTTAATTATTTTTTGGTTTTTAAATGTAGTTATTAAATAAAACTGATAATAAAGTGAAAATTATGTATTAATTTTGGGATTTATGTATAGTTAAGAAGATTTATTTTTATTAATTTGTTTTATAGATAAAATTGGTATGTTATTTTTTCTTTTTTTTTTATATAAAAATTTAATATAATTATGAAATTTTATAATCATATAAGGTGACAAGTTGGAAGGGTCTAATTCACTTGTGATGATAATCTGTATTACTTTTCTCAAAATTTCATTACCAATTTTATAGTGGCCCATAATTTGTATGACAAACATTACTCATTCTTACATATTTAATATTAGGATTGGTGATCATCATCATACTTTTATATCTACACAAGTGAAATACTCAATATTACTTTCTCGGATTGACAAGTGGATCAGTAAACATTAGAATATTGTGCATTCATTATAAATAGGTATCTTGAACCATTAAAGATGTTTGTTTTATTCTTAACAAGAATGTGCTTGTTCTACACTTAAGGAGCTTTCATCTTGTCTAATTGGATTTTCACTCATAATATTTTTTAACACTTGACACAAGTAAAGATAGATTGCTCCATTTACATCATCCTTGATAGGTTGTTTGCAAGCGTGACACCCTTATTGTACTCCCCCTTATTTTTGTAATGCAATTGTACTTTGATTATAAATTTATTTGAATGGCCAAAAGAGTCTGACCACAGATCCATGATATGAGGGGGGAAAGGAAGCTAGAGTGGTGTTAGCTGGCAACACTTCTTAATCAAATGTCAAACTAACAATAAAGATATTGAAGAACATTCCATGAGGAACATGAAGAGACACAGAAGAAAAAGGATAAAAGGCATTCAAACATCGAGAGGTGTTTGGCTTTTGGTGGAAGGAAAGAAGTTGGAGGACATAATTGGAATTTTGGGCATGGAGCAGATCTTTTGAGCATGATTTCTAGTTGAGTTTGCTTCAAATATCCCATTGGATCGTAGATTTGGGCCGGGGTGACTACTACAAGAAATAAAAATTACATCTAATCTATGATTGGGTGGAAAATCGATGGCCCACCTTTAGTTTCAGCAATTGTTATATTTCAAAAGTGTTATTAACTATTAGTTATCAAAATGATGATTAGTTCTTTATTGAATTGATGTATAACTCTGTGATAATATTGCATGATTATAGGAAACTATTGCATGTAATCAACGAGAAAAATTCCTTCATTGTTATGTGGATTATATTGAAATTCTACCTTGAGGCTATGGGAAAGATGTCTTAATTTTTTATGAATATGTTAATATGTTGCATGTGGACATGCATGACTTTGTGATTCTAATTGCTCATATTTTTGCTATAACTTTTCTTATGGGAGGTTCTAGAAGTTGAAACTTGGACCATGGTGAGGGGAATTCCTATTGATCTGTTGGTCTAGCTTTTAGTTCTTGGGTCATGAAATTTTATGAAATATGATTATAGAAAGATGGATTTCATAAATGCATCTTTCAATATGCCATGCTAGCATTTATGCTATAACTTTTCTTCTAGTAGGTTGTATAAGCTGAAACTTAGACCATAGTAAGGGGAAATACCATTGATCAAATAGTCCAACTTTTGGATCTTAGGTCATGATATTTTAGGAGATATGATCATAGGAAGTTGAGCTTCTTGAATGATGCTAAAATCGTGATTTAAATAAGTCAAGTTGACATTTCTGTTATAACTTTACTTTTTGGAGGTTCCAAAATTCGAAACTGCGACCATAGTGAGGGGAAATCATGTTGATCATCCTTTCCAACTTTCAGGTCTTAGGTGTTACGAGATATGATCAAAAGAATTTAAGCTTCATGAATGCTCCTAAAATCATGCATCAAATAGGTTGTGTTGGAATTTCTAATATAACTTTTCTTCTAGGAGGTTTTAGAATCTAAAAATTAGACCATAGTAAGGGGATATCTCGCTAATCATCTAGTCCATCTTTCAAATCTTGGGTCGTGATATTTTTGGATAAATGATCAGAGTAACTCGATCTTCTTAAACACTCCTAAAATTGTGCATGAAACAAGTTATGTTGGAATTTCTGCTACAACATTTTCTTCGAAGAGTTTTTGGAAGCTTGAAATTGGACCATAGTAAATGGAAATCTAACTAATTATTTGGTCCAAATTTGAGATCTTGGGTCATGATATTTTAGGATATATGATTATAGGAAGATGAGCTTCTTGAATGCTCCTACAATCATGTGTCAAATAGGTCATGCTATAACTTTTCATCGAAGAGGTTCTAGAATTTGAAACCTGAACCATATCGAGGAGAACTCCCATTGATGATCTGGTTCAGTTTTTAGAACTTAAAATGTTATAATATAGTATATATGCCATAAGGAATTTTCTATATTAGTTTGCATGCAAATTGTCTGAAGAAATGCTTAAATGGTTTAGTGATTCATTGCATGCAAACTGTTTGATGAAATGTCCTAATGAAAATGTTGTTTTGTGGATGGGTATTTTTTCTTTCCTTTTTTTGTTCTTATTATTAGACCTACAAATTGCATCATTGAAGTTCTCATCCTAATTAGGTCTACCTGAGGTACCTCAAGGGATGTTTTCACCTAGGGGTCTTCTTATGTTCTTGGTTTTTGTCCTTTTTTCAGGCTCATTAACTGCCTCAAGGAGCTCTTTAGCCTGTGATCCTTCCTCAAGTGCCTCATGGAGGTTTTCACCTAGGATATTTTCCTTTTATTTTTCTTTTTTCTATTTCTTCTTGCTTCATCAAGGGATTAGTGGATTGGGATTCTTGGGGCTCTCAATCACATTCAATTCTCCGCTTATGGAACTAGTAAATTCATCCCTTGAAAGGGGCTTCTTATAAAACTTCAACTTGTAGCCATTCACTAGAAGTGGTATTTGTTCTTCATTAATTGTCTTGATCTAAACCAAGCCATTATCAAGGACCCAACCATCTAGTCATGAGTTTTCCTTTGAAGTCCATGAATGTAGAGTCATATAAGAGGGCCTAATCAGCCTCCTAGAAGGTTCTAGCCTTGATGTGTGTATCATGCTGAACTTTTCTTTGTAATTGAACAACTTTAGTGTGCATAAGAGCCTACAACCTAAGTTCAACAAGGGAATTCAACTACCACAGTCTCCATTCCTAAGCTTTTGTGATGTCCAAATTAAGTTGTGCTACCATTCTAAATGTGTTGTATTCAAATTAAGTGGACAACAAGGATTTCATACCTTAGACCATCTCAAAGAGGATGAATCCAGTGGTTTACTTCCAAGCAGTATTATAGGCCCAAGTGACCTCAACAACCCTTTTTTCCCAAACATTCTCGCTTCTACTAACAACCTTATTCAAGATGCCTAGTAGTGCTCTATTGGTCACTTCCACTTACCCATTTTATTGAGGATGATATGAGTTGGACTTCCTATGTCTCATATGATGTTTCCTTTTTATCCCCTTAGCCAAGTTGGAGGTCAATTGAGTTCCTTGGTCTATGACTAGTTCCCTTGGAAAACCAAATTTGTAAAAAATGTTCTTCTTCAAGAATTATGCCACTTTTTTCTCTATTGTTTCCTTGACTTCCTTGTCTTCAACCCACTTGGTGAGATAATTTGTGCATATAATGATATACTTATTCTTTCCATATGGGGGTCAATAGGTTGAATGAAGTCCATGCCCCACTTATCAAATGGATCGAAACTCACTTCAGGTTGTAGGGGCATCTCATACCTCTGTGTAGGCTTCCCCATTCTTTAACACTCATCACATTGAGTAGTGTACCTTCTGGCATCGTGATGAAGAATAGGACAATAATAACCCACATGAATAATCCTGTAGGTTTTCCTCTTAGTAGAAAAATGTTCCCCACAGGGTCCATCATGACATGCTAAGAGGATATCAAAGAATTAATATTCTCTTACGCATCTTCTTAAGATTTGATCAGGCCCCAATTTGAATAGCTTGCTCCCAAACCAGGTATAAGGAGCACTCTTTTTAACAATTTGTTTGTTTTCTTTGGAAGACAAATTAGGAGGAAACTGACCAACAAACAAGAATTTTTCTATGTCAGCAAACCAAAGTTACAACAATGATATGTGAAGAGGTGCTCATCTGGGAGATGATCATGTAGATTTCTCCATTTTTTGCAAATAATGTTAGTCTAGACAAAATCTACAATACCGTTTTCTTTCCTTAGATTATCAATAATGGTTAGATAAAACTATTATAATAGAAATAACCATCTAATAATCCAAACATTGGCACCAGATTTATTCATCAAGTACTTAATGGCTACACGATTAGTGTGCACAAAAACTTAATACCTAGTAATGTAATGTCTACATTTATTCAAGGCATGTACAATAGAAAAAATTTATTTTTCAGTAACCCTATAATTGAGTTTAGCCTTAGAAAAATTTGTACTAATGAAATAGGTAGTTTAAGGCAACTTAACTTCCAAGTATCCCAATGCTACCCCCATTTCTTTAGATGATGCATATGTATGAAAGTGGATAGGGAATGCCCAATTTGGGCCTCTAAGCATAGGTCAGTTTTCTCAATTGTGTTCTCTCACTTTGGGTGAGAATCATTTCACTGATAAGATTCCCCAGAGATTAGCAACCTCACTGGATTGCTTTTGTTGAGTCGAGATGACAATTTGCTCTCTGGAGAAATTCCTTCTGCAGTAGGAGAGATGCCTAAACTTCAGCTGCTATATCTATGCGGGAACAACTTGGAAGGTAATATTTCCTATCAATCTAGTCAAATGAAAGCTTTGTATGAACTATACCTTTCCAAAAACAAGTTTACTGGAGAAATTTGTGAGGATTTTTCAAGTTTGCAGCAGCTAAGAAGATTAGATATCAGGTACAACAAATTCAGTGGTAATATACCAGACAATATCGGGAAGTGTTCTAGTCTCGAGCTTCTGGACCTCAGTTACAACCAGCTAACTAGCATGATGCTATTGAAAGTGGATATCCTTAATATCCTATAGTTCTATATGAATGTCTCACATAATGCACTCACAGGAAAGCTGTCTGTCAAACTGAGACGAATGCAAATGGTTCTAGCAATTGATCTCTCTGCCAATAATTTTTCCGAGAGCATACTTGACCAATTATTGAATTGTGCTGGGCTTGAATACCTTAATCTTTCTTAAAATTCATTGGAAGGCACCATTCCAACATCAATCAGTCAACTTGCACACCTTCAAGATATGGATTTCTCTTTCAATAAGCTTTTTGGCACACTGCCTCGCTCTATAGAGAAACTAGGGAAGCTCAGGCGCTTAAATGTATTATACAATAAATTGATAGGAGAAATACCATCCTCTGGAGCTTTCAGAAAACTGAATTGTACATCATTCTTAGGGGACGCTGCACTGTGTGGTAGATGGATAGAGATGGACCCTTGTAAATTGATGACAAAGCACCATCATGGTTCCAAGGGAAGGCTAGTTATGTTGGCCACTTCGATTGGCTTAACATTGCTATCTTGTCTGGTCGTAATAGTTTTGAAAAAACACCGTAGTGAAAAGTCTACTTCGGCGAGATTAGGGACGATGCTCATGAGCGAACTCCGCGAGATGAAGATTTTAAGTGAGGAAGAGGTGAATAGAGCAATCAAAGGATTCAACCCGAAAAACCTAGTGAGATGTGGCGGCCACGGGTCAGTGTATAAGGGCGTATTAGATAATAGCACAATCATTGTTGTGAAGGTTATACAGTCAACCACATCAGGAGGTGCATACAAGAGACTTATAAAATAATGCAAGATGTTGGGCAGAGTTCGACATTGGAATCTGGTGAGAATGGTGGGCATATGTTCAAGTTTGCGGGTCAAATCTTTGATTATGTAGTTCATGCCATAGGGAAGCTTGGAAAAACATTTGTATTGTAGGGAAAATATTTGCAATTTGGGTCTAAAAGGACGGCTGAGCATTCTCAAGGACATGGCCCATGGAATGGCATATATTCACCATCACTGCTCTCCTGCCATTATTCATTGCCATCTGAAACCTTCCAAAGTTTTATTGGATGAGACGATGACAGCCCATGTCAGAGATTTCAGTATTTCACGGCTCATGATCTCACCGTAAGCGCATGATGATTCAGTAGCAGCCACCTCAGGGGACACCTCAAGTCTTGTGATAGGATCTGTTGGTTACATTGCACCAGGTAAATACTGATACACCATATTGTATATCGATTATATATATTGATGAGTCAGTGATAAAGGTTTTATGTATAAATTGATTCTAGAATATGGTATAGGAGGGCGCTGTTAATAAAAGGGAACATATACATCTACAACATCTTGGTGTTGGAAAAGATGGCAAGAAAGAAGCCTACAGATCTAGTTTTCTTAGAAGAATAAGGGAAATCATTATAGAGTTGGGTGGGCGATGCGTTACTAGACAGAGTGTTGGAGGTGATTGACGGGACCTTGGTGGAGGAGATTAGAAAGAAAGAAGATGATGAAGAACAGGAATCACGTGATGTATGTGAAATTGCAATGTGTTTGGCAAAGATAGGTGTGATGTGTACTGAAATAACTCCCCATGAATGACTGACTCTTCGAGAGGTTGAGGCATCACTAGAGCAGCTAGTCGCCAAAATCCATAAGATTTGAGAAAATGGGTTAATCACTAGGTGACGGATCAAACCATTTTAGATTCCAATTAGGACTAAGTTACTCCATTTAATAGTTAGAATATTCCACTTAATGTGGTTGACGTAAAATGGTTTTGATTATGTAAGTTTTATTTTAGATGTGATTATATGTTAGAGGAGTATGTTTTTAGGAGGTGATTAGATTTATTTAGATATTAGTTTATTACTATTTTTTTTTGATATCATATTGAGAAACTTGCTGAACTCTTTTATTATACACTTGAAATAATTTCTAATATTTTAAGAGTTATATATTAGTTTTGGGATTAATGTGTAGTTAATAATTTAAGATTTGTTTTTTATTAATTTATTTTATAGATAGAATTAGTGTGTTATTTTCTTGGCTATTTAGAAATTTAATATAATTATAATATTTTATAATCATATAAGATAATAATTTTGAATGATATAACTTATATGCGATAATAAATAGGATTTTTTTTCTCAAAAAAATATTACCAATTTTATAGTGACCCAAAACTTGTGTGACAATATTACTCACAGTCTTACATATATAACATTATAATCGTCGATCACATTTTAGATAAGCACAAACGAAATACTCAATAGTACTTTCATGGATTGGTATTTCATTCATTAAACATTAGAATATTGTGTACATTCATTGTAAATATGCATCTTGATTCAATAAATATTTGTTATTATTATTCTTAAAAAGAATGTGCTTGCTTTAGACTTAAGGAACTTTCAATCTTGTCTAATTGGATTTGCTTCCCTAATATTTGTTAACACGTGGCACAAGAAGAGATATCATGCTCCAATTATCTTATTGTTGGTTGGTTGGTTGCAAATTTACAACACTATGTCTACAAGTTCTCATCTTTTATTGATTTAATTATGATGGTTTGTCTATAATTGGTGGTAGTTGGCCTATGTCTAGAAAGAGAAATTATATAGTGACAACTAAATATGAAATTGATGTTTTATGAGAAAGGCTCACACAAGAAGCTATCAATTTGCATGAAATTCCATATATTTCTAATCTCATTAATGAAAATATTGTGAATATGTTTCGTTTCTTCTTGGAATAATTCCAATGATTCTCCTTTAAAAGGATGCAATGTTTCCTTTATATGAATCTTAAAGGATGTACATATAGTAGTTTATTCTACATTGAAAGCTACAACTCCTATGAAGGTAAGGAGTAACATTGGTATACATCCATTGAGTGGTTGAACAGTAATAAAACTCATAAATTAGGATTTTTCAATGTTTATTATTCCTTGGATGATCATCTTTAGGAGTTGTTCTTTTCTCCTTGTTGATAATGATATATGAGTATGCCAATTTTTGTACCCATTTTTGACAGATTGAATCTATTGAATTAAATTATGTACAAATTGTAGATAATTCTTTACGATGATGGAAACATAACTATATAAGCCTAAATAAATGAACCTATGTGTAATTCATGTAAACATCTCATGTAATACTGCAAGGCCACAAACTAGTGAATGGTTAGGCATCTAAGTGTGCTAAGCATGTTTTATATGTAACATGTGGTAGTACCTTCCATGGTGTACTCAAGATATGTAAATATTATTTCAAATTTTAATATAAAGGTCCAAAGTGGCTATGAGAGAACATGAGAAAGGCTATGGTTTCACTAGAAAGGAGACAAAGGTAAGCCTAAGGGAGAGGGTATATAAAAATGAGAATTAATCACCATGCAAGCACTCAAGGATAATGTCTTCTTTGATTTTATTGCACTATGACCTATTGATCTCATATATTCTAATAAGTTTTTATTCTCATTGAGTTGTATTGTTAACCCAGAAAAATAACCTTAAAATAATTGATGACTCTCAATTAATTCCTAATTTTGACATTGAGTCAAGCCTCTATTGACTATTCATGGATCATCCAAAAAAATATCCTCTTATCTTTGATAAATGTAACCATTCAGATTCACTTTAGCACTCCCTTTTCCACATTGAAGATATGCTACTTATTCTTTCCATTTGAAAAGTACCACTAAACATTCAACCTTTTGAATTTTTCCTTGGTACATGTTTCTAATCACTTTTAGCCAAAATATAGCTAAAATTTTAGAAGATTGTTGGTTCTGCAAATATGTGTTATTGAGATTGTACAAGTTGGGAGTGATAAGGGCTTTTCACGGTATTAAATCCCTTATTACACTAAAATATGCAATTTAAGTAGATTAAATTGCAATTTAACCAACACAAGTTAATCATATTTTGGTGATGATCACTAGAAAATGTTTATAAAGTAAATGTTTAGACTTCTTCATGTCTAAAGGGACAATTCCTATCCAAGTTTTCATCATTTGTCAATTCCCTATGGAACATTTCCATCTGACCTTGCTCTATAGTATAACCCACCACATGTCATCCATATGAAGCATCCATAGGGATTTGGTTGGTGGATGTTTTATGAACTATTTCATAATTCTTTCCCACTTTCAAACCGCTACACTTTCCTTCTACCTAGTGCAATATGTTTGATGGTTTTCCTATTAGAATATATAGAGTTTTCACCCATTTTTGGTGAATAATGGAAATTTGGGAATTCTAAAGAATTCCAAAATTGAAAGATATAGGTGCGCTCCATACTTGTCATATATAAATATGTATTTTCTATTTGCATAATTTTTCCTCCATGGAAGTTATATTTATTCAATTTTGATGTTGTACAAGAAAAAACATACACAAGATAAAGTTATGTAATTAGAGTTGCCAAAGAGTCTTGTAATATTCTCAAGAGACAAGCCACAACCAATGATGATGCAGTGTTAACTTAACCTATCAAACTTAGTACTTCCCACATTACTTTAAACTTGAAGGTTAGTTTCTCTCTCTCTCTCTCTCTCTCTCTACAAGAAAAAAAGGACATTAGTGAGGGGAAAAAAATGTCACCAGAAGCTCATTGGTAATGGTCTAAAGAGCCTTTGTCACCAAAAATTGAACGTCACCAAAGGTGGCATCGCCAAAAGTATAGGTGTTGTGGTGACATTCAAGGTCTGTGAACAATAATGATTTATAATGACAGATAGCGACTGTCAGCATTTCATATGAGAAATGGTGATAGACCATAGCCTTAGTCACCAAAAAACTGAATGTCACCAAAGGTGGCATCACCAAAAGTATAGGTGTTATGGTGACATTAAGAGTCCATCACGAATATAGATTATAATGATGGATATTGACCATCACCATTTCATATGAACAATAATGATTTATTGTGATGGATCTTTCATGGCTGTCACTATTGGTGCATATATATGGCGACGTTCGTTACCCGTCACCAAAAGCCACATTGCCAAAAGTATAAGTGTTGTGCTGACATTCAAGGTCTGTCACGAATAATGACTATAATGACGGACAATGACCATCACCATTTCATATCAACAACAACGATTTATAGTTACACACCTTTCATGGTCGTCACTATTGATGCATATATATGGTGGCGTTCGTTGACCGTCACCATTTCATATTTTGGTGAGGGTCGAAAAATGTCACCATAAGATCATTGGTGATGGTCAAAAGATCCTCCATCACCAAAAACTGATCATCACCATTCCATATTGATATCATTGCATGATGGAATCGAACCACCAACCTCCTACTTGTAAAGCATGTGCTCTTCCATTAAGATAGCACCCTTTAAAGAATTAGACTTTTTAAAAATTAGACCTTGAAACTTCATAAATTGTAAATTCTACAACTTCAATAAATTAAAGTCTCGATTATCTTTTACTAAACAAGAAAAGAAACATCGAAGTTGCAGGTCCCTAACTAATGGTTATGGAAGTTATGAAAAGTGGGTGGAGGAAAAATAGTTACATATAAGAGAGTCAATATGTTCATTTGAATACTCAATTACAAGTGAAACTCTGAAGACATTTATAACCTATAAATGACCTATAACTAGCAAATGCACCAAATATTGCAGAGAAAATCTCATAAAGTGGATAGAATATGGAAGAAGAGGATTGATGAAGACAAATGAAATATGTTATAGGCTGAGTGAAAACAAAATCTCACTGTTGTCATTGTTGGCTGTTCCTTTATAATTGGGGCCTTTGTCTTTCTTTTATCACGTAAAAATTAAAATAAAATATTACAAAATTTAGATATCTGAATGTTATCTAAACTTCTATGAAAATGTAACACGGATCTCCAGAAACCATGAACCACATAGGAAATATATATATATATAATATATATATATATATATATATATATAAATATATATTATATATATATATATATAATATATATAATATATATATATAATATATATATATATATATATATATATAATATATATATAATTATATATAATATATATATATATATATATATATATATATATATATATATATATATATATATATATATATATATATATATATATATATATATATATATCTCCTTCACATAAACCAACATGAAATTTGGAATTTCACAAGTTCGCATTCAAAACATGATAGCAACCAACAAATAAAAAAAGTTAAAACTTACTATAGTAAGAGTATCTCTTTTCAGCAGTGGACACCAAACGATAAGTCAATAATTAGTTCACTTTAGGACTGCAAAACACTAGAAAAAAAAATGATGTGCTTAATTATCCATCAATACAAAATGGACTTAATTCTAATGAAGCAGAAGAGTCGATACTAAATCACAAATAAAAATGACCAGCAGTAATGTAAATTTTGTTCTTTCAACAACACACTACATCACTACCTTCCATGTCCAGAAATCTATATTTTGTAGTATTTAACAACCTCTTCTGTAGCAAAATCCAATGAATAGATTTCATAAGTTTGAACTATAAAATCCATAAAACATGGAGTTGGTAAATTTTAAAGATGGAGTTGAAAACTAACCCTTGGCTCATTTTGATCTCTACATGTTCGCATCCAAGGGACGGTTCGTTTCTCACTTTGTTGGAGAAGAAAAACATGACAAATATAATTTTTTGTTTAGTCTTTATTCACTTGTTTTGCATGATTGGGGTGTTTGATTGATTTTCAGTTCAAAGGCATATGGATCAGCATCTAGGGTAGACAGTTTAATTTCTCCTTAGTGTGGATGAACCAAAATGCTCAGATGAGCCAATAGTTGTGCCGTCTTTGGCTTTAGGACCACCTTTTTCTACTATTGTAGGGCCCTTACTCCCCATAGCCTCCTTTTCCCATTTACCCACAACATGATCCATGCTTGGTGAATTCTTTTTCTTTATTTTTTGTGGAGTGTTTTCTTTCACTCGAGTTTGGAAAATACTATGATTAGGTTGAGCATACTACACAAGCCAAGAACAATGACTACTAGGCATATTACTCAATACTTTATTAATAGAACTAGGGTTACCTTGTGAACATATCATATTTGAATTTAGCAGATTGGGAGAATCACTTTTCCCTGGCTTTATTTTATCCCTCTATTTAGATGTTTAAGTTTCTTTGAAGACTTTGGCATGTCTTCATCTCCATCAGTCATCAATTTCTCTGAGTGTGTCATTGTTTTATCATCTGTCTGTGTTTTGAAAATACCTAAATCTAATTTTGCCGAGGCCCTTTTCTCACTCACTGAAGAATTTTTTGTAGTACTTTTTCCAACTATTAGTGAACTTGAAGAGAAAACTCGTTTTACAACACAATTTTTTATTTTATTTTATTTTATTTTATATTTTTATTTTTTATATTTTATATTTATATTTATATTTTATTTATATTTATTTATTATATTATTATTATTATTATTATTATTTTATTTATTTATTTATTTATTTATTATTTTTTTAATTTTAATTTTTTTAATTTTAATTTTAATTTTAATTTTTATTTATTTTAATTTTTATTTAATTTTTTTTTTTAATTTTTTTATTATTTTTTTTATTTTATATATATATGTATATATATATATTGTTTTATTTATTTTATTTTAATTATTTATTTATTTTTATTTTTATTTATTTATTTTTTTTAGCTGAGAAACATGGAGACACAGGAATAATGTGCATATCTATTGTGGGAGAGGACATATTGCTAGACATAAACACCTTATCATGCTGAGGTGTTCCAGTGACTTCACTTGGATATAAAGAAATAGCTTCATCTTCATTCTTGAGCTTCTTCTAATTATTTCAATTTGACTTGTGACATTATTTATCTCACAATGAATCAAAATCATCACTAGTATTAAATTCATCCAACACTGAATTTGGAGATCCCACTAACATCTATGTTTTTGTTGCCATGCCTGAAAACCATGGAGATCCATGTCAATAGTAGAATAAGATGTGTGCATGCCTCTTAAGAACACATTCCTCATTAACCACTGTTACTTGACATAAATCAAAGAGACAACACAATGTCAACATACACAAAATCCCCTACCCAAATATAATCATAACTTAGATATGAAGTCTAAAAGATGTTCTTAATTAATAAACTTTGTATTTGGAAAATTTAGTTTATTTGGAATTAAAAAAGGCTACATTGTACAACACTTTTGTCTATTTATCCAGACAATTATATCATAGCATATGTCACACAATAGAAATATACAATACCTAAAGTAGAAAGAAAAATTTGCTCAATAAAATAGATTTAGAAAAGAATTTGAAAACTATATGTTTGTCATCAAGGTTTTAATTAGTTTAACAACAAACTAGTTGGAGTTTTAAAATCAAAATCATTCATAGGAAAAGAACATGACAATGGCCAAAGTTGTTATTCATACAAATAATGCTAGAGTCATTATTGCCATTGTAGATAACTGAAATTTATGTAGCGATGTAAGAGTTAGAGATGATTTGCAGGGAAGATTCATCAATACCATCATTTGTTTCCACGACCTATCATGTCTCTAGATCCAGATCAGATAACTTGTTATTCTTAAGTTCCACCTTTCAAGTATTGATTTATGGCTCACCCTTTAAAACATAATTCTACCACTCCATTCGATTTTGTTTTGTCAAGAGAATTGGCAGGACCTTCCCATCATATGTTTTACATCAATCAATAAACATCCATCAATGATATAAAGAATAACAGATACATAACAAAGGCCAAAGATGTGCTTGTGTACCTATGTTCTAGGACTCATCTGACCTCACTAGTGCAAAGATCTCACCCTAAAAAAAATAACATCCACATGGAATTCATATTTTTTTTTTAAATCAAGCTCCAAGTAAACCAATCAAAATATGAAAATCCTTTTAATCAATAAAATCTGGCTTAAAATAAAAGTGGCCTAGAATTGAATGTTATATCAACCATGTCAAGTAACTATCATCGAGTGAGAAATACAAGCCATGAATATTGGATTAGCAAAATAATTGATCTGATAAAGCTAAAAATCAAACAAATGACTTACATCTAAGAAACACAAATAAATGACTTACAGCTAAGACATGAGGTTTCCCTTTGAAACTTGTCGTTAAATAACTCTTCTTTATTTCACACACCATTAAAAGTTTTCTGATACCAGGTGGAAGTTGTATTGCAACATTAACCTATGATAGAGTCTATGTCCAGAACAACTTCTCAAGATCAGCTCCATTACCAGCACTTGGGTCCAGATAAGATACATGCAAAAACGATCAACACGAAAATGAAATCTACATCCTTGTGAAAAAACAGGAGGAAAAAAAATCCACAAATTGAAACAGACTATAGGGTAACTCATTCTTACAACATGATTATCTTTTCATGAACAATAAAAAAATTAATTAGGAGAAACATATTTTTTTCCACATTTTGACAATCATTTCCTTTTTCATATTCTATGAGCAATTGATGAAAAAGTAGCTAAAGCTTGTCAACATTAGGATTATAATAAGACATAAAGGAACTGCTCCAACACATATATAATCCTAAACATAAGTATCTATATATATAAGTATTTATTGATGACATAATATTTTTTGAAAATATGGAGTCAAATCTTTGAAATAACACAATTTATGGTAACACTGCCTTACCACTATATGTTGAGTATTTACGAAGTCCATTCAAGAGTTTATTCAAAGTTCAAAGTTCAAACAATTAGCATGCACCCTAAAAAATGTCATATTTGGAAAGGAGATAACCCAATGATGTAGAGTATATATCTCACATTTATATATCATAATTTCCAGACATTGAAATGACACCTTTTAGCATATTATTGTGAATTCAACCCAAACTGCTAGAAAACAATATCCATGGTTATTTTGCTAATATAGAAGTTCTATACATGCATTTACCTAAATAGTTAGCTTGAAACCTCAAACATATCTAAGGATGCACACAATATGTTGCATCTTTAGTTCTGGTATGTGAATTGAGATAGTGAAGTCCAACACTTCACAATTTCCCTACAATATGCACTAGCCGAATAGGTGAACAATAGCATTGTAGGTATGTGTTATGAATATATGTATTGCAGGCCAATAAGAGGATGGTTTGAACAATCACTTCCATCCCTTCCAATTTTTTCTATAATTTGAACTAGTTTAATATGTGAACAATAAAATTGTAGGTGTGCATTCTGCATCACTTATCTAAATCCAAAACCTTCAACATAGAAATTTCAAAGAATATGCCCAGAACTGGTAGGTAATTTGAAAAATGAAAGAGTTGGCTTGAACGTTTCTAGAGAAGACTAGATTCTTACCTTGTTCAATGTGAAATCATGACACTTTTCCAAGCTTAGATGGAACAAAAAGGAACCAAGCTAGAAGGTTATTTAAAGAATCCTTACTTAGCCAAGGTAAAATGTTAACCCTTTTTTGTCAAAAAGCATAAATGTAAAAACTTTGATAAATTCAATGAAGAGACTGTAGAAATGTTCTTATCAAACAACTAATGTAAACATAGCTAATAAATATTGCTTTTTAAAAGAGATATTCATGGTAAAATTAATAAGAATGTGACTTTTTAGCATAGTTAATGCACTAGTGCTGCTATTACACTATTTGGCCCAAACAATAAACAAAAATACCCATTTTCAATTTGGTAGGAGCATGCTGGGAAAATAATCTCACAATAATACCTATCATTCAACATTCTAACCCATTAAATCACTTTTACATCCTTTTGAAATCCTTCAACAAAGGACTTAAAAGTTGTGAACAATGTCATAACAATGCTTCTAGCTATAGAACAAGCATTTCAAGCTTGCCTCTATTGTATGATATGGATATTTTTCCTTCAAACAGAGTTATGTGACAAAGAATCACTTTCAACCTTAAGAAAAAATGTGGTTGTGAAATCTCTTAGCAAAAATATGCTCTTAGTATGGTATTGGATTCTCAAACTAGTGCTAGGTTTAAGGGTTCCAAAGACTTTAGATTTTAACTATGATATGGTGCACACTTGGTGTTCGAAAAAAAGAGTTATCAGGGGAGAAGACCCTGGGTTCAGGTGTGGAGGGCCCACAATGGACTGTTGTAGTCTAGGACAACGTGGGAATTTTCACCTTACCTAGGGAGTAAGGAGTCTCACCTGAGGCGTGTCATGACCAGAACTAAGAAGAATTCATCATGGGATCGAGGATGCGTCAACCATTAATATATATAACCATCATCACATACATAATTAAGAAAACGACATACCATTCAATGCTAAGAAACTACTATATGCCTGAATCTTACAGGATATTTAAAATTTTAAGTGGGTCTATACATCATAAGCAACCATGCGTATCATGCTATTAGACTAGTCCAAACCTTAATTCATATTAAATTAACAAAGGAACATTACATAACGTATCGACATCAGCCAAAATTGATTACAAGAAATACTCGATTATAGTTTCAGGGGTTCAATCTTTAACTCCAATGTCCTTCTTGATCATATTCCCGCACTCTCGTTCTACCTAGCCGCAACCACCCAACCCACTAGCAACAACAACCACTTCTCCTTGCTAGTCTCTGCTTTTGTATTTCCCTTGCTGCCTAGACTACCAGTTCCCGCTCAGTTTTTCCTTCCCTTGGCTGCTACCCATCCTTCTTGTCCACTTGGATGCCTCTCTCTTCTACTGACCCTTTGCCACAACCACCCCGCAACTACATGTTCTTACTTTCCTCTCCAGCTGTCCTCCTTGAAACCTAACTGTTGTTACTGCCACCCTTTTCGTCCTCGTTCCATGGAAAGCCAAAATAATCAAAATCTTTTCAAAATCAAAATGAAGGCCATAGCCACAATTCCTTGACTCCTCCTTGAGTCAATTCATTTCAATCTCATGCGATCTCGTTGGTGTTCCCGTGGGTGCTCTGGATGGTGGTGATGGATCTGCTTACTAATGGATTGATTCTTCTTTTGTTTTGGAAAACACTTTCTAGCTGGCGTCTGCTCCACTTGCACCTTCCTACTTTTGTTGCCCCCCCTTTCAAATGAAGGCTCCAACTTCGGAACATTTTCCATGGTTTGCTGCCTGAATTTTCTGTACTTTTGTAGGGCAGCTTCCCATCTAGCAAGGATTGTGTCAGCATGTTGAGTGAAGTCTTCATCCATATTAGACATTAACTCAGTTGGCCATCGACTTTGTAGATTGTCTATTGTTCTCCACTGGTGTTGAAAACCTCCTTTAGAGCCAGAACCTATAGACAGACCATTGGGCTCATGTCTCTTATCACCCTTTTAGTCCTTGTTGACTCTTCCTTGATTTGATCGACCTGCTCTTGGATTGTGGAGATCTATTCATTAATATACTGAAGGTGGACAAAATCCATTCAGTCTCTTTTACTCGTGAACAATGTCTATATTTTCTCTCTCATGGGATATACCAGATGATTTTTTAATGCCATGCTTCCTAGTTAGTCATGAACTATGTCCATCAAGGTGTAGCCATCTGCGAGTGCATCAGAAAGTGCTTGTTCCTTTGTTTCTACTTGTCTAATATTTTCCTCGATTATCCTTGCATATATCTTGACTGGGTCTGGCAAGATTGATCTTCACGTCTCCAGTTTATTTTTCATATCTGCATTGGTGTCTACTAGATTTGAACATGTTGTTTGGATATGGTCACATCAGCTCACTAGTGTGCACGCTGTAATATCTTATGGGGCTTCAGTGTTTGCATCAATTATTGTTGGCCATAATGATCGGAATCTCTGCATTACCTAGTCAACCTGTGCTTGCAAATTTGTATATGCATGTTGCAAGTGATCTCGCTCTTCCGTCATCTCTTGCAGTTGTTGTATACCCTTCTGGGCATTGACCTGTTGTTAATAACATAGCAATCTCTTCTAAGTGATCCGAGACCACCTCTATTCTGAACAAGTTGGCATCGAGAAACTGATCATCCAATGCTCCTTCATTCTCTCCAGTCTTCAGTCATGACAAATGATTTGGCTCGACATTTAATCTATCAGGTTTTATAACCACCTTGAAAGTGAATTCCTGGAATAGTAATAACCATTGGCACATTCTACCTTCTAATACTGGTTTGTTTGCTAAGTACTTCAGTGTAGAATGGTTTGTGAAAAACTTGAACGATTCTCCCAACAAGTAATGCCTAAACTTCTACAGAGAATAGACCATGGCCAAGGCCTCCCTATTTATTGTCATAGAGTTCCTTTCTATAGTTGACAACTTTCTGTTGGCATAATACACCAGACGATCCATATTTCTTTCCCCTGATTGCATTAACATTGCTCAAGCGATCCCTGATGCATCAACATGTACATGAAACATTTTGTTCTGATCTAGATAAACAAGGATCGGGGTGCTTACCAATTTCTCATTCAAATTATTCAATGCTGCTTGAAAATCCTCAGTCCAAATGAACATTTTTGTCCTTTTCAGTAATTTCTCCATTGGGGATGTGATTGATCCATAATTCATGATGAGGTATTGGTAATACCCTATATGGCCCAAAGTGGACCTCATTTGCTTTACATTGTGTGGCGGCTCCATGTTGACATTTTCCACAACCTTCGCTAGGTCTACGCATACTCCATCTTTACAGACGATGTGACCTAGCAGTGTTCCAAATGGGACCGTGGAAATACACTTTTTAAGGTTTATGGAGATTTTCAATTGGCGGCACCTTTCAAACATGACCCTTAGTGATCTGAAAATCACTCGTGAGTGATCTCAGTTAATTAATTAATGAATGAAGGTATTACAGACTCATGTGTTGGTGTGTGTCTATGTTATCTTAGGCAACAGATTGATCAGATTGCAAAATACATAGATACTGGAAAATGGAAAACAGTAAGAGAAACACAATAAGAAAACACAAGAACACAACGAATTAACAAGGAGTTCACCCAATCCTCCTGGGCTATGTCTCTGGTCCAACTTTCAATGGTGGCATTTTCTTATTGTGCCTTTAAAGCAAAGTTTTTACAAGGAGGAGCTCAATTTGAGTCTCCTGAAACAGATGATGCTTAGCAGGGTGGTCCTTGGATTCCCCAAGCCACTAGAGTGCATAGACTCTTCCTTACCAAGTTTCGACCTCAACTGGTCTTGAATGGGATGAGTCCAATTTGGTACCGAGTTCCTGATATATATCCTCTCAGGGATTGCTCGAACCTCTCAAGCCTTCTGTCTGCTCGATGCTACCTTACTCTGTAGGTTAGGTCAACTCTCTGTTTTATGCTTCTTGCTTATTCTCTATTCTGTCTCTCTGCCTCACTATCTCCTTCTTCCTTACAGTGCTCCCTTGCTTTCGCTTCGTGCTCTCTCTTCGTTCTCTGTCTGGTCATGGCTTAAAGCCAATATGGCTCATGACTGTTTTCTTCCTCTTCCACCCCTTCGGATCACCTGATGTTGTTCACTTGGAGTTCCCTATCTCTGCATCATTGCCACTGTGTAATGTCTCACACGGAAGTGGCCACTTGTCCTCTCATGAACTGCGCCAGCTCTTCCTCAACGATTCGGTATTTAGGTTACATTGTGTAATGATTCATCCACTAACTCAGCAGTTAAATTGGACTTCAGAATTTTATACGCCGCAACTTAATTCTCCCTCCATATTCAGTCATTAATCGGGAGCAATCTCTGCCATCAAATCTGGAGCCCCCAGATCCTATGAAGTTCACTCTTATCGCGCGGTTGAATTTCTCGATCGTTAGCCCACGATGAGAGGAAATTTTCTCTGTCATCCGCTAGACACATGTCATGCAATGTATTGAATCGTTCGTTCTCCTACCAAATCTGCTTACCGCCCAACATGCCTCCAATATTCTGCCAGTTTTGGAGCATGGGGCCTACCTTTTTCTTTAGTGCTTTCCCTACGGTTTCCCGAGATCCCAAGCGACCGAGTGCTCGGGGCTTTTCCTTCTCGAGGGGTTTCACCCATCAGAAATGACCTCCATTTTTCGATTTGGACTTCCTAACTGCTAGTTTGAATCTTGCACGGTCTCCATGGGCCTCAGTTGGTGCTCTTTGACCAAGGTCCTCATCGTTCCTTGCTAGCTACAAACTGCCACTGTCTAGACGTCTTCCTGATAGCTCTTTGTTCACAATTTTTTTGAAGTCTATCCTGATTTGATACAGTCATAGAACTTTGATAATTTCCATGGATCCAATTCGAATCACAACCTTCCCACTGAAAAAGCTTTTGCACCACCAAAAGTTGGTTTTCAAGCATCGACTAAGTGAGGGTACAATTGTCTCACTTGTCCAAGCTCTATCCACTTTGCACTGCTCGGCTTTGAACCCTTGAGCCCAACTCTGAGGTACTCAACATCTCCCCTGCACATTGTCCTCACCTTCCTGTCCAGAATTGTGTCTTCCTGCAATTCATTAAGATATTCAAGTAATAGGTCATCAATAGAAGGTATTTGACTCTAATCTTCCGGAGCTTCAACTAGTGAAGGTTCAAACAATCTCAAGCAATCTGCATTTACGACTGAGTAGATGTGAATGTAAGCTAGTAGATCAAGGCAAAAAGCATTCTCACCAATCTTCTCAAGTATCTTGAAGGGTCCATACCTGATAGGCTTTGGATTTTTACCTTCACCTTGCATCTTGTCCTTGCTGATATACAACCAGACTTGGTCACCAACTTGGAAACTATGCTCCATCTGATGCTTTTCATGCCTTGCCTTGTATTTGGCTCGGCTCTTTTCTAGCTGTTCCTATACTGCCTGGTGGATCGCTTGGATTTGTTCAATGAACCTAGTTGCCCTGTCCACATCATTGTGTCCCTCAACTGTGGTGTCTTTACCAAAGACAAAATCCAAAGGAGACCTTGGTGTGAAACCAAAATAGGTCTCAAAAGGAGATCTCCGTGTAGAAGAATGTTTTGCTCTGTTGTAAGCATGTTGCACATAACATAAATGTTCATCCCAAAGCTTAGGATGCTTGCTGCAATATCCCTTGAGTAACTGGATCACTGTCCTATTAACTTCTTCTGTTTGACCATCAGTTTATGGATGAAAAGTTGTGCTTTTCTTCAGTTTGGTGTCCATCAGTTCCCACAAACTTGACCAAAAATTCCCCACAAATTGGGTGTCTCGATCAGATACAATGGAAGTGGGTAATCCAAAATGAACCCATACATGTTGAAAGAACAGTTTTGGAGTTTGTTTAGCTGTAATATGTTTATTACAAGGTATTAAAATACACATTTTGCTGAACATATCCACAACAACATATAGATAATCATGACCTTTCCTAGATTTAGGCAGTCCTCCAACAAATTCCATGGAAGCACTTTCCCAAGGATGAGAAGGAACTGGTAATGGAGTGTACCAGCCTAGTTTTCTGTTGCTGGGCTTGCTTGTTTCACACATAGTACACCCTCTTACATATCTAGAAACTGTCTCGTTCATCTTTGGCCAATAACAAAATCTTTGCAACTGTGCAACTGTTTTACCTACCCCAAAGTGACCTGATATTAGAGAAGTGTGTGCTTCTCGAATTATCTTTACTCTTTCAGTTT
>APFE030783979.1:0-15237 GCA_000404065.3 Pinus taeda | reverse complement strand
AATATTGTTGTGCCCCTATTTCCCCCATATTGTTATTACTGTGCCCCCATAGAATCCCTCTATTGTTATTTTTGTGGCTTTATATTATTATTGTTAGGTCGGCTGGGTTATATTGTGACTCCTTAGACTCTTATGTATAGAAAGGAGGTTTTGTCATTTGTATCATCCAAGAATTGTTCATTATGTAATGTAAATGAGGTTTCCCCCTCGAAGAGGCTGAATTCTAAGGCATTGATCTATCTTTTCTATCTTTCCTTGAGCTGGTTCATAACATTAACTTTACCAACCAGCCACCTCCGCCGACCTTTACACTATTATTTTATTGATATCTTGTTATTATTGCATTTTTTAATTAGCTATATTTTAATTTCTGAAGAGGAATGCTTATTACTGATTATTTTCCTTAATTAAATTAACTCTATATAAATTATATATTAAATTTAAAATAAATATATTCTTATAATGACTTCACTTTTTATTATTAATTGAATTTATATAAAAAAAGTTTAAAATTTTAGATTTGATAAAATGTATTTTAATTAAGAGTGCCTCCACATGGCTATACTTCCAATGAGCTCTTTTATCTAGAGTTTGGTTTGTAAAGGAAAATATTTAATAAGAGAACACTACTTTTGGGAAGTGAAGTATAGAACAATTGCTAGCTTTTGGGATGATTTTTGGCATCAATTTCCCAAACTTTCTATTGAAGAACATCTTACATATATATACTATCCTATGCAATATTAGGGAAATTTTTTCATCTAATTATTGGAAAAACATCTTACCAGAGACTAATTATTGCCAATGTCAATCTTCCTAATCTTGGGACATCCCTTTATTAGCCCAAGTTCTTGAAAATTCAAGGAAACTTTTCTACATCGACAAATCCAATTTTTTAAAGATCTAAATGAGATTCGTTGGGGACAAAAATCACATGATTATTTCACCATAAAATAAATTTACTTCCTTATGACCAATCATACTCACACTCTGAATCAATAAATATGGTCTAATATCTGGTGTCAAAAGCCTTGTCCTAAGATAACACATTTGTTTCGCTTCTCTTCCATTAAAAAAATTGACTTGAGATAAAATTCTCTATGTCTATGTTGGCCACTCACTTTATTTCTTATGTCGCACCAACAAAGAAAATCATGACCATATTTTTCATTATTGTTTTCTAGCCTAGGATCTTTCGAACCGATCCTTTAATTTGTAATTGACCTCTTTCCCCATTCTGCAATCCCATTATGAAATGATATTAGATTATTTCACGTAGATTTGTCCTCTAGATTCTCTAAAAAGAACATAATCAATGTACCTTCCAAAAATATCAAGACTCCATCCTCTCTATTTGGAACAACTTTCTTCATAATCTCAAAGAAACCATCCTTATCTACAATTGGTTGTCATTGGCCTTGAAATTCCAAGGCAGTGAGGCACCTATTCTTGTTTCTCTCAATCTTCCCTCTTTCATTTCTAAACTCCCATCTCCCCCTCTCTCATTAACTCCCTCATAATCCTTGAGTTGGTATTCCCCTTCTCTTAATTTTGCCAAACAAAACATTGATGGTTCCTCCATGGGAAACCCTAGTCCTGTAGGCTACATGGGAGTATTTTTCTCGAAAACATGAGACATAATTCATTTTTATTTGGTTTACATTGGCCATAACATTATTAATGCATTATAAATCATAGTGGTTAAAAGGGGGTTGTGATTTACCTCCACCCTTAATTTCTCTTTCACAATCCTTGAAGGTGACTCTCATCTTATCATTTTCTTTATTACTAAGTTTCATTATGAATCATCCTCTTTCAAAATCAAAATAAATCTAGAGATTCGAGTGTTCCCTCATTCTCATAGAAAAACTCATTCCTTTAATTTATACTACCATTCCCTCACATATATGAATATTAGGTAATAGATTCATAGATTAATTAGCCAATGAATGTTTTGCTACACTATATATGTTCAACCATTCTTCTTAGTCTTCCTTACCCTTTCATTATTAATATAGGAATACCAAGAAATAATATCTCAAAATATCGATACCATGTTTCTAGTGGTAAGAAATGAAATAAATGTAGTTGGGATATAGTTATATTTTCACTTACATCCCTGCTGAGTGTAATTTTTTTTTAGCAAGGACTCTACAACTCAACAAGGTTGTTATTTTTTTCTTGTTCTAAGTCTCCCCATAAATGGGGTAGAAAATTGTTTTGGTCTTTATTTCTCTTTGATCTATTTTTGCATGATTAGTTTTCTTGTGCTAATAACAATTACAGATTTATAAACACGTACTTTCTTATTACTTCTTGTGCTGAGGTTTCCTTAGTTGTGAGTTTATACAATCATGTAAATTTCCTTAAGTTTAAAGTGACATTCATGAGAAAAATAACCTCAAAACAAATGTTCAACAAAAGAGATTGAAATTATAGCAAACCATCAAAGAGATATTTTAACAAAGTGTTTTAATGAAGGAGTTCACCACTCCTAGGCTACATCTCCTTGGTCCACCTTCCATGGCTTGGGCCTCTATATTAACTCAATGTGGAAGAAAAAATTACAAAGCTCTATGGCTCCTAATACCTACACCAATGTGTTCAGAATGTCCAAATTATCCAAGAACACCTCTTTCTGAGCTCAATTTGGTCGAAAATTGACTTCTTTATGGCTTAGTCAATCATTTCCTAGAAAAGCTCTGCCAAATCTGGAATGGATCTAGTTATGCACTAAATTTGGTGGCAGGCCAAAATTTGGGGCCACTGCCAAGTCCGCCACTAGATTAATCTCAGAGTTAAACTGTGCTTAATTAATATTTAAAATTGGATTAGCGCTACATCCCGTGATTAACTCTTATTGAAACCATTATGTTTGGGCGTCTAATGGAATGTTCACATGCGATAACTGTCACATTAACTATTGGGGCTGGAACCGTTAGAGCCGATTGTTTGATGTCGTGGTGTTAGCATTCACATGAAAAACAGTCAGATCTTTGGTTTGAATAGCCATTAGTTCATAAACATAACCGTTGAAATTTGTTGTTTTGTGTTCAGATGGGGGGAGGGATGGCCTACAAGGTGGCCCTCCCCTAACTACTAACCCCACTTCCGTCATATTCCAAATATAAACCATGAACATTATGGTTAAGAACCATCTGGTAGAGAAAGCAGTTAGGGCATAAGGTTTGCGTGTGAGAGGTCGTGGGTTCAACCCCGACTTCTGCCAATATATTTTTCTCCACTATGTAGACCTCCAACTGGACCTTTGGTAAGTGCCACATGGGGGCCTCCGGACTTTCCATGTGGCATTCTTCCGTTGGTTCAAAATTCCACCAATAGAAACGTGTCAGCACACCCCTATAAAAGCCAACCAAATGATGTCACTTGTCCATCCCTGATTCGTTGTTGACCAGCGTTGACCATGCCTAGTCACCTGCGACATCAATAGTATGGACTGCTAATTGTGTAGTGACTTGGCATTTTTTTTTTTGCAATTTTTTCTTGTTTAGAAAAGCGATCACAACACAATAATTTTCTCATACGGCCTCCATTTTCGAAAAAACGAGTTGTGTTAACATCCTTTTTTTGAGGCAAACGCAGTTGTTTAGGTTTCAAGCCATTCCGAGAACTTTGATTTTTGAGCTAAATATTGAGCACGTGATCATTCCTCCCACTAAAAGACTTTTGGAACCCAAAATATACTATTAATTGTTTAGTAGGTGAGGGTAAATTCCCTGACCTTCTTGGTCTGCAACCATTTGGAATGAGAAGGCTTTTGTCCCTTGAGTCCCACTCTAAGGTATTAGAAATCCCCTCTCTTTGATGTCCTAGTTCTTTTGTCAAGTATGAGATCCTGCTGAAGTTCATCAAGATATTCTTGCAAGAAATCATCTATTGATGGGAGTTGAACATGCTCTCCTTGATGATCAATCAAAGGAGGCTCAAACAATCTCAAATTATCAACATAAATAACAAAGTATATTTGCATATAAGGAGACAAATCAAGGCTAAATGCATTGTTACCAATCTTTTCCAAGATTTTAAAAATACCATAATGGATTGGCTTATGACTTTTATCTTCCCCTTGAATTCTGTCTTTGCTAATATATAACAAAACTTCATCGCCAACTTGAAATTTGTGATCAACCTGGTGTTTTTCATGCCTTTCCATGTAGCTGCTTTGACTTTTCTCAGTTCGTTCTTGCATTGTATGATGTATCAACTAAATTTTCTCTATGAACTTCCGTTCCTTATCGATGTCACTGTGACCATCGATGGCGACATCTTTCTCAAATATGAAGTCCAATGGTGATCTTGGTAAGTGCCCATAACATGCCTCAAATGGTGATGTGTTTGTGGAAGCATGCTTTGCCTTGCTGTATGCATGTTGTATGTAACGCAACTATTCATCCCACAACTTGGGATGTTTGCTCCAATATCCTCTAAGAAGATGAATAATTGTTCGATTGACCACGTCTTTTTGTCCATCTATTTGTGGATGAAAGTTTGTACTCTTCTTTAACCTTTTGTCCATCATGTCCCACAAATTTGACCCAAAATCCCCAACAAATTGAGAATCTCGATCACTTACAATAGAAGTAGGAAGACCAAAATGAACCCAAATGTTTTGGAAGAAAATATGAACTGTTTGTTCAGTTGTAATTTTCTTTTTACATGGTGTTAGTATGCACATTTTTCTGAACCTGTCTACAACTACATCCAAGTAATCATGACTTTTCCTTGACAATGGAAGACATCCTACAAAATCCATTAAGATACTCTCCCATGGACATGAAGGTATCGGAAGTGGAGTTTAGAAACCAAGTTTCCTATTGCTAGGCATACTTGTATCACATAAAGAACATCCTCTTATTAAATAAGAAACATTATCCAACATGCATGGCCGATAACAATACCTTTGAATATTTTCTATTGTCTTACCTACACCAAAGTATCTAGCAATGAATGAAGTGTGCACTTCCCTTGTGATATTTTTTCTTTCTCCTTGTGGAATACACAACTTTCCCAAGTGATACAACACACTGTTATGTACATGATAATCCAACTCTTCAATGTGGTTTCCTTGACTCAAGCTTGCATATACTTCTTGAAAGTCACTATCATTTGCATATTGTTCTATGCCAACTTATAGATCAATTTACAATAGGCCTTGAAAGCATGTCAGCTACCTTATTGTAGATTCTATTTTTATACCTGATAACCAAATGAAATTGTTGTAGAAAATCCATTCATATAAAATGTTGTGACTGCACCAACTTTGATTGTGATTGTACGTATTACAATCGTTGATGGTCAGTATGGATAATGGTCTCCTTTCTCATCAAATAGTATTTCCATTTCTTAACACTTTGTACCAATTCATAAAGTTCTTTTTGATATATGGGATAGTTAGTTAAAACTCCATTAAAGTTTTTAGAATGAAGTGAAATGGGCTTACCATACTACAATAGAATTGCTCCCATGGCATAATCTCTTGCATCCTTTTCAATCTCGAATGGTTGTCTAAGATCCGGAAGTGGCAATACCAGTGTTGAACTTATATTTTGATTCAAAGAATCAAATGATTTTTTTTGTACATCTCCCCAATGGAAGACCTTCTTGACACTTGTCAATGCATTTAATGGAGTTTCAATGGAAGAAAAATTACCAATAAACTTTCTCCAATATTGTGTTTCCCCTAAAAATCTTCTTCCCTTTGTAACTCTATTAGGATTGTGCCAATTTAGAATGACCTCAACATTAGAGGGGTCTATCTTCAACTCACCTCCTCCAACAATGTGTCCCAAATATAATAAGTAAGTCATGCCAAATTCACACTTCGACATATTTAAAAGAAATGGTTCTTTTCTCAAGACATCAAGTACTTTGATTACATGCATGACATGTTCATCTCTTGACTTGCTAAATATGAGGATATCATCAAAGTAGACAATGATAAAATCATCTAGAAATGGTCTCAAGTTGGAGCATCTGTAAGAATGAAAGGTGTATCGAGCTACTCAAACATCCTTATATAGTTTTAAATGTAGTTTTCCAAATGTCTTCTTCAACTATCCTAACTTGATGATAACCACTTCATAAATATAACTTAGTGAAATACTTTGCATACCTCAATTGATTAAGAAAATCATCAATTCTTGGGAGTGGATAATGATTCTTTATTGTGATTTTGTTCAGTGCATGGAAATCCACACACATTTGCCAAGTTCCATCCTTCTTTGGCACCAAGACGATGGGCAAACCACATGGCGAAGTAGATGGGCATATGATACCTTTGTTCAACAATTCTTGAATTTTCTTTTTTTATTTCCATGCTCTCCATAATAGACATGCGATACATGCCAATGTTCAAAAGTGGAACATCCTGTTGGAACTAAATCTCATGCTAAATTCCCCTCTAGGGAGGTAACCCCTTTGGTTCCAGAAATATCTCGCCATGCTTGCTTACCACATCAAACAAATCAGATTTCAATTTATCATCACAACCTTCAAAATATTCATAATTAATATCATTATTTTTCTTGATCATCAAAAGCACAAAATTTTTACTTGCATTCACTAGTCTCTTCATCTGCCCTACATTAACCATAGAAATGTTCAACTTTTTGCAATGCAATCTCACTATGTACTCCACCCCATTCTTGAGAAATATGTGTTTCTTGTCATGGTGATAAAATACTTCTGTTCTAACATAGAAATAAGAACTACCAAAGATAATTCATGAGATGTCAAGTGGAACTAAATCTAACTCAAATTCATTAATGAACTTTTTAGTAATGGTGAACTTGAATAAGCACTTCCTTGTAACCTATAAGTTTTCATTGGTAACTATCCAACCCAATGGATATGTCTTATGATGAGGTACAGTTTGAAGGTTTAGTTTTTTAACCAAGTATTTTGGAATGAAGTTTTATTATGACCCACTATCAAATAATGCATCAATCTTTGTATGATTTGAAATCACTCTTACATGAAACAACTATATTCTTGACTCTTCATTTGGAGTGTTGTTTTGACTATGTGATGAACTAGTGCTTGCAACAGTTTCTTTTCCTTTTGTAACCATGGCTGAAATATTGGTCTCATCACCCGAATATGAACCAAAGTCATGTTGTGTGGTAGCAATCATTTTTTATTTTCTCTTATTTTTTTTATTAGGCCTTAATTTGGGATACAATTTCCAGTAGTGGGCTTCATCACGCCCATATTTGGGACAATGTTTGCATGTGATTTTCTCCCCTTCTTTCTTCATAGATGGATTATTCTTTCCTTCCATTTTCTACCCTTTTCTTTCTCCTTAAACTTGAATGGCTTCCTCTTACTACCCTTTTCCATAATGTTCTTTCCTTTAGATTCAAGGTGCATGGCTTGCACACATACCTCATATAAGTTATTTGGATTGAAAATAATAATAGTATGTTTCAAACCAAAATGTAATCCTCAAATATATTTAAGCAGTGTACCTTGGGAATTTGAATTCACTTGTAATGACAAAAACCTTTTCCTAAACTTTTGTGTATAATATTGGACATTTTTGCCTTTAAGCTATGTAAAATTATTCCAACTCATATTGTATTTTGTTATATAGGCTAAAGGATAAAATTGTCTTTCAATTGCAAAAATAAATTCAACCCACATAATGGATATCTTATCATGGATTCTCATTTCCTCTTGAGTATTTTCTTCCCACTAAACTAGTGTAGCTCCTTCTAGCCTCAATGAAGCCAACTAGATATTTATGTTGTCTTCTTGAAAGTTCTAAATTTTCCAGTATAAATCCAATTGGCCAATCCAATTGTCCAATTTTTATGCATTCACCACTCCATTGTACATGGGAAGTTCGAACTTTATGTCCAATTTCAGTAATAGAGTCTTTCATTTTGGGATTTTTGAATGAGTATGGGCAGTTTTAGTAGTGGTAGTGGAAGATGATTTTGTGTGAGATGATGAAGATGATGAGGATGGTGGAGATGGAGGTGGCTTTCCACCATTCCCTTTGGAATCCTTCTTCTCATCTTTTTTGTCCTCTGAGCTTCCTTCTCCATGTGGACGTTTAGAACTCTCTCCAACTATTCTAGTGTTCCTCTCTTCATAGAGGACTTTAACCATCTAAGTCAAAGTATAGAAATATTTCTTGAATTCTTCCTCTTTTGAAGAGGTACCTTCAGGTTCTCTTTCTCCAGACATAATGGCTATAGGTTCGGGCTCAGAAATTTGTACTAATTGTACCTCTTCAATCTCAGTTGAAGACAAAACTTGACGAATTTTAAGTGCATATGGGATTGGAACTTTGGGTGGTGGATATTTTGGCCTTGTGGCTCTCCTTCTTCTAGGAATTACCTTAGGATTTGCAACAAATAACTTCCCTTCTCCTTTATGCAACGTTAACCTTATAAGCATCAAAATTTTGCAACCATTGAAACCCTAATTGCACAAACTCAAGCATTCAAGCAATTCAAACTTTGCTCTGATATCAACTTGATCTATTTTGTATGATTAGTTTTGATGTGCTAATAACAATTACATATTTATAAACATGTTCTTGATTATTTCTTCTTCTGCTGAGGTTTCCTTAGTTTGTGAATACAATCAGGTACATTTCGTTAAGTTTAAAGTGACATTCCTGAGAAAAATAGCTTCAAAACAAATAGTGAACAATAGACATTCAAAGTAAAACAAACCATCAAAATAAACACTTTAGCACAATGTTTTGATGAAGGAGGTGATCCCCCCTAGGGTACGTCTCCTTGGTCCAAATTCCATGTCTTGGGCTTGTATATTAGCTCAATGTGGAAAAATGTTATTTTACAAAGCTCTATGGCTCCTCATACCTACACCAATGTGTTCAAAATGTCGAAATTAGCTAGGAACACCTCTTTCTGAGCTCAATTGGTGGAAATTTGGCTTCCCTATTGCTCAGTGAGTCTTTCCCTAGAAAAGCTCCACTAAATCTGGAATGGCTCCAGTTAGCGCGCTAAATTTGGTGATGAGCTTAAATTTGGGGGCACCGCCAAATTAATCTCGAACTTAAACTGCATTTAATTAATATTTAAAACTGATTAGTGCTAAATCTCATGATTAATGCTAACTGCAACTATTATATCTGGCGGTTTAATGGATTGTTCACATAAGATAATCGTTGTATTAATTGTTGTGGCTAGAACCATCAGAGCTGACCAATTGATGTCACGGTGTTAGCGTTCACATCTGGAAACATCAGAGCTTTGGTTTGAATAGTCATTTATTCATAACCATAACCATTGTGGTTTGTTGTGATGCGTTCACATGGGGGGAGGGCTGGCCTTCGAGCTAGCCCTCTCCTAACTGCCAACCGCATTTCAAATATAAACCATGAACATAATGGTTAAGAACCATATGGTAGAGCAAGCGGTTAAGGAATAAGGTTTGTGTGCGGGAGGTTGTGGGTTTGACCTCGACTTCTGCCAATATATTTTTCTCCATCGTATAGACCTCCAACCTAACCTTTGGGAGGTGCCACATGGCGGCCTCCGAGCTTGCCACGTGGCATTATTCCATTGGTCCAAAATCCATCAATAAAAATGTGCCAACACACCCCTGTACAAACCAACCAAATGATGCCACTTGTCCATCCCTCATTCACCATTGAACAACGTCGACCATGCCTAGTCACCTGACAAATTAGCGAAACGGATTGTTAATTGTCTAGTGACTAGGCTTTTTTTTTTGCAAATTTTTCCAGTTTAGAAAAGTGATCAGAACACAATAAATTTCTCATACAATCTTGTTTTTTGAAGAAACAAGTTGTGTAATTAGGATTGTTTTTCTGAGACGAACGCGATTATTCAAGTTTTCAGTCATTCTGAAAACTTTAATTTTTTGAGCTAAATACTAAGCACCTGATCAGTATTTGTGCTCCTCTAATTTTGTGAGTTCCTGACTCCCTCATCTTGTTTCCAAGGTAAAGCTAGAGATAATGTTTTTGCTACACTAAAGTAAATATTTTCAATTACTATACAAAAACAACATTAAAAATTATTAGTTTATTCTATAAATGTTTATTTTATGTAATTAAAAGAACATAAATTGTTATATATATTTTAGATACACAATTTATTCATCTAATTTTCAATTCACCTTTTTCATAATTAAATTGAAATTATACTCTTTTAAAAAAAAAAAATTCTTATTATGATTTTGAAAATAATTATAAAATTAATGTTTCAAATGGAATGAAAACTATAATTTTTTTATTTGAAAAACTTATATAAAATATGAATAATTATATATATAAAATTAATTTCAAAAAAATTAAGAAAATAATTATGATATTAGTTAATTTATTTTTAGTTACAAATTAATATCATCGTTACTATTATTCTATAAAGATTGATATATTTTATATATTTAAATAAAATTAAAAAAATATAGTATTTATTTATAGGTTAATGTGAATCATGGAATTGAAATAATAACCTTTTCACTAAGAAGAGAACTTTAATAGTTTGGCATCAATCAAAAAAGCCCCATGAGCTAACTAAAATAGCAATTTTACGATAAGTTTGTTTCTATAATTATAATACTTATTTATAGCTAGTATTATGATTAATATTGTTGAATATACCAATTACAATTTTTTATAATTTAAATGGATATTGTTAATTGGAATAATATTTTGGAATGGCTTCCCTGTAAGGATAAGCGGGTGAGGACATGGACACTGTCCCACCCAGAATAAATGTGGTGGATGTGGCCATTCCTCCCCGAAGGTCTTTAATGCAAACACAAGAGTAAGAGGTATAACATAATCTTAATGAGTGTGCTATCTCGGATAGCCTGCCATGAACTTATTAGTTTAAAGACTATGGCATTCATGCCAATATGTGAAGGTTAAAAGGAAGGGCTCAAGATGTGACCTTGTGCATCATAATAAGCCTAATGCACTGTTATAATTTTTCATTTAGGAAAGTGGAGCAGCAACAATTGCGATGTCAGAAGAAGATTTGGAACCATTGAGGTTTGGATTTTTAAGTTTATAGAATTTAAATTTTTATGGTTAATTTAATAATTATAAATAATTTATTTAAAATTCTAGAAACTTTATTATAACATAGAAAATATATTTATTATTTATTATAATAGATGAAATATATATCTTTATTATTTATAATATTATTATTCTATAAGACTTTTTATACATAAATAATAATTAAAGACTCGTATTAGTTTGTTACAATTAATTTAGAACAATGATAGATGATGTTGCAGCTAATGCAATCCATTCAAATCCGAAGCATAGACATAATCGAATAACAAAACCCACTGCAAATTTCTCAATGCCTTGGATAATGAAATTATTTTATATTTTTGAAAGTAAAACCCTTTAGAAGTATTTGGACCCAGCAAGAGCTTTCCAGCATCAAAACCAAACTCAAAGCCTCTAAACACGTCTCTAAAAATCTCGCTGTCGAGCTCGCTCAATTAATACAATTTATGCAAAACCCCAAAAGTAGCAATGGAAAATTGTTAACGATTTGTGGCTTCAATAGGGATAAACCAACAGAGTCTCCATGGCCAAGGAGCTCAAATACTTGATCGCCAACAAAAATCTCACTTGGCTACAACCCCGACATCGACTCAGACACCATTTATCTGCCCATTACCCACACTCGTGCAGTTCTGCTTAGAGGATGAAGTCCTACCTCAAAGCCTCTTTCCTAGAGGCAGCGAGTCTCTTCCTCGTCAACACTATTATCCTACAATGCCTTCGAATCATTCAAATCCATTTCCTTTTTCAGGGAGCATGTGTAAAACCCCACGCAATTCCAGCGTCGTTAGGACTGCATATTCTAGCAAGAATTACTCGTGCCTCTTCTAGAGGAAATACCTAAAGGTCTTCCACGACTGAAAATAGTGCTTCAATGTTGAGGTGAGAGATAGAAAATAGTTCTTCAATGTTGAGGTGAGAGATAAAACCAGTTGGTTAGACAGACATGGATATGAAATCAATTAATCCATTTACAAGGTCTTGAAAATTAAGAACAATACTATTCAAATTAGGTTGGACATCAGGAGTATAATTAGAACTTTCACCGTGAGAATGAGGGAGCAAAACGTGATGATCATTACAAATTCAATGAACTTTAATGTGGCCTTCAAAAGATTCATTGCCTCTATATGGAATTCCCCATGCATATCATCCTTTCACAGAGGTTTGCATTCTATGATAATACCCTCGAAATTGTTAATTCCATGCATATCTTTAGCAATTGGATCCCAATAGATCTATCTAAGTTTATATTGTATGATATCAACAAGATTCTAAGGCCCAGAGGGTTGTTTTAGCTTGATTGTTTCTTCTGCGTTGAAGACCAGTTGAACATATATGTTCCCATGATTGGGAATACTAGCTTTAATAACTTGAAATGGTCCATTGGGTGTAAGTTGGACAAAGGGCGTGATCTTAAATAAATGTACATATCTGCTCCCTTTAAGTCACTCAAGAGGGATTGAGATTAATTAGCAGACATTTTTAGATGCACATCTAAGTTGAATGAGATGTGAGTGATGGATATTTTTACCTTCAAATCAACTAAGAATAATAATTTCTGTATGTAATATCTTCAACTATTGATTTATGGGAGTATACAAAGCATTATCTAAATTAACTAGTTTCATTTGATTTTCTATGTTTTCCACTTTAGTTTAAGCTCCTTGGTCCTTGGATGGGTACTAAAGGTCCTTCTCAATCACTTGATAATGGACACATGGGCAGTGAATCTGGTCAGAGGGCCTTATTACTTCTGCAAAAGAAAATATATAGTAGTTTAAATATTTTAACATAGGTTCTTATTTTATAGGTGGTCTTTCTTTGTTGTTAAACTATGCTACATGTTTTTACAAGAACAATGATGGATGATGTTTCAGCTAGTGAAATCCATTTGAATCTAAAGCATGGAAGTAATTGATTAAAAAAAATCCATTATATATTTTTAATCACCTCAAATAAAGAAATGTGTATGAATGAAGAACCCTTTACAAGTATCTAGAGTTTTCAAATTCCTCCACCAAAAGAACACAATGAAACTGAATATGTTGATATGAATTATTCACATTGTCTGAGATCAGAAAAGGCCTGCTCAAAACAATCCTTTGATACACCACTTCAATAGAATATTATGCCTATTGTAGTTTGCAGATGCATGTCTAAGATGAATGAGTTAGAGAGTGATTCATCTTTATAACTTCAAAAAACCTAATCATTCCTATATATAATGTCTTCAAGTATTTATTTATTGGAGTAGACAAGTCTTCTATAAACTAATTAGTTGCATATGCTTTGATATGTTTATTACTTCTAGTTTAAGGTGCTTGCTCCTTCGATGGGTAGTGAATGTTGAGATTTTCTGTTTTATGTAAAATAGGCAAAAATCTCAGTAGATGACAACAATAGGAATTTGTTGCTAGATTAGCTCCAGGTTGTTGGGAGGGAGTTAATGCATCCTAAACTTGATGTGAGAGTACTTATGAGGCAGTGAGATTCTCCTTGCTATAAAACAGGTATCCATACGGATTGTTTTTTGGCGTGAGAGTTTGTGAGAATTTGATTAATTTTATGTAATCTCCTGTTTGATTAATAAAGATTGCTGATGCCTATGTTGTGTGGACGTAGCCCAGATTGGTTGGGTGAACCACGTTAATTGTTGTGTCTCCTGTGCTCGATTTATTTGATGTGTATATTGTTTTTCCTTGCTGCGCATTGTTAAGTTAACAAGTGGTATGAGCGCTGCACAGCGGAGGAGTGGTGGGCCCAAGAACTGTGCATTTAACTATTAAAACTGCGTGTAATGGCTGAAGCCTGATTGTGACGACTGGTGCGTTGCCGTTGCATTAAAATCCAGCTGGTGCGTATGTGAGTCTTCAGTGGTTACAGTCTAGCCATTTGCGTGGAGGTATTTGCTGGTGTTGCGTGGAGTTCAGAAGTATTCGTTTCTCAGTGTTTTTCCGGAAACCAGTTTGTGTGCGTGCTGAATGCTGCATATTAATGAATTGCATGCTGGTGGATCGTGCGTGTTGCGTGGAGCCCTGGTGATGTTGTTCAACAACTGCGTGGAGGTGTATTGGAGCGCTGGTGATGCTCTCTTTGCCTGGTATATGTTGATGTATGAACAACATTTTGGCAGCATGCGTGGATTATAGAATTGCTGCTGTATGGATCATTTGCTGGCAGTGTGCGTGGATTATAGAACTGCTGCTGCAAGATAGTCCAATCTGCGTGGAGATGCAAATGATGTTACGACTACCAGGTAAGTTAGTAAAGGGCAGTTTTTTAAATCACATAACATATATATGTCAAAAATTTTGAAACGCATATTAAATGGGTTATAAACATATATTACAAACCACATTAACATAATGGAAAGTGTAAACATATGTTAAATGGTGGATTAATATTAAAGTGGGTGAACGCATATGGTGGGGTGAATGTATATAACTTATGGTTGAACATTGACACGACAATGGGCAATGTCATTAAAATTTATGGCAATGCATATATTAACGCAACAAGTGCGGAGTATTTCCACGCCACTGTTCACATGCTTGTCGCCATTATTGTACAACGGCAGAAACTTAAAAAGAAAACAAAACAAAACAAAGGGAGCAAGGCATAGGCAATTTTCTTTTACCGTAATTTTGCACAGCAAAAAAGTTTGTTTTTTTTGAAAACAAAGGCTACAAGGCATAGGCATTTTTTTTTTTTGTTAATTGCTGGTATTTAAACATTGGTTTTGGAGATTATTGTGGTTTTTTTGTTGATACAAATGGCGGAAACTCAGAGTGCCCGATTTGAAATTGAGAAGTTTAATGGAAAAAATAATTTCGAGATCTGGAAGGTGAAGATGCATGATTTGCTTGTACAACATGGCGTGGCAAAGGTGTTGTTGGGAAAATCCAAACAACCTTACAACATCACAGATAATGAGTGGGCTGAGATGGATGAAAGAGCGATAAGCGTTATTCGACTGTGTCTAGTTGATGATGTCTTGTTTAATATCGTGTCGGAGACAACAGTTGCTGGTTTGTGGACGAAACTAGAGAAACTGTACATGACCAAATCCTTAACCAATAGGATTCTCCTGAAGCGACAATTGTACAGTTTGCGAATGAAGGAAGGTACATTGATTACTGATCATTTAAATGCTTTTAATACTCTTCTTGTGCAATTACAAAGTA